>APFE031249438.1:0-30672 GCA_000404065.3 Pinus taeda
TTTCCTAGGAAATCTCCTCCAAATCTGGAAAACTTCAGTTAATCTCGCTAAATTTGGTGGCGACTCCAGATTTGGCGAAATCCACCAAAATATCTGCCAACTAAAAACCGCTTACTTAAGGGCTAATCATTGCTTAATTAGTGCTAATCCTCTACGGTTAAGTTTTAATGCTTGCGGTTAAGTAGAGGTGGTCACATGTGGAGAGTTAAGGTTAGCATTAACTCCCCATCTCCACGGTTTTAATATTTTAATTACAATGTCAAACCATAATATGTTAAGTACTAATGTGTAGTGGAGTTGGTAAGGCATGTGGTTAGTGGAGGGGAGGTTGCGAGGTCGATCCCTAGTGCCTCCACAATATTTTAATCAAACACACATTAGTCATTTGACCTTTGGGAGGTGCCATGTGGTGGCCTCCGGACTTGCCACGTGGTGTTTTCTCACTAGTCCATCCAAAACCCAATCATGCTATGCCACATCACATAGATGAATACCAACCATCGATTGACACTTGGCAAGCCCTCATTGGGAATTGACCACCTTTGACTGCACAGTCACCTACCTAGTCACTTGCCACGTCATTAGTACATACTGCTCACTGGGCAGTACGTGCAAAACAAATTTGTTGTTTGGTGAAAAGGTAAGCGGGATCTAACTTCCTCATATGAACTCCATTTTGGATGAAACAAGTTGTGTTGGGATCGTATCACTGAGACAAACACGTTCGTTTAGGTTTAGAGCGATTCCGAGCACATTTATTTTTGAGCTAATTTTTGCCCCTAATCCAGATTCTGGTTAGATGTAATGAGACATCAATGGTTTTTAAAGATTCTCAGCCAATTATGAGACCTTGATGCTTAGAAATATTAATTACACTTGTAGATTACACATTTGCAATACGTTTGACGAAGTGCCTGTCATCGCTAGTAGGGGTCCAATCAAGATCTTTAACAAGTGATTGCTTTGGCACTGTCATTTCCATGTTATTTTTCTGATTTTAAGAGATAGTTCAATTCTGGGCAGTGACTTGGGCTCTGGGCCTGAAAAATTGGCTCAAATATAGGAGTCATTGGCATAGCACTGACATTTTTGGTCTCTAGTCACTGGTAGGCAAGCCTGTGAGAGCGACTTTGGGTTTCTAGTTGCCCTCATGCCTATAGAATGAGAGCGATTGAGGCTTAAGTTGTCCAGAAGTTCAGTGGGACTCCAAGTCAAGTTTTCTAAAGCAATGGATTGGTTCCTGAGGGTCCTGTAGCTGATGACTAATGTCTATATGGTGTTTTTCCATCAGTTCCACTTCCTTAACGTGACTTAGGAGTTCGAATCATATCACAGTGGCCTTTCGTCGCATGTTTACCCTGGCTGGTTGATTGCTTTGGTAGATGTAGAAGGAGAGTGTTATAGAGTGGTACCAAAGCATGGTTCACCCCTCGGACTGGATGGGCTATGTGTTGGTCATGCATGCATGTCAGTTTCATGTGTGTGTCTCACACTTGCATTCCATGTGCTTGTTGCATTTTCATGTCATGGTTATAGTGATGTCACCAGGTGAAACTTGATGTTTTTTTTAGGAATGCATCGTCATGAGTGTATGACTATTTACATGTTGATTTATGTTACTTACATGTATCGTTGTAGTATCTTTGTTTGAAATCTTGCTTGATTGGTTACATTCTTGTATGCTTGGTTGCAAGTATCATTCTTACAGATTTGATTTCAAGTATTGTTAATTCATGCTTGATCATACTTGTTTATGCATATGTGTGGATGGTTATGCATTTCTTATGCATGTTCATGTTTGCATGTGGTCAAGTGTACAATGATGTAGTGGTGGTTGTCATGCATGAGTTCGTGGTGTGTTGTTGTTGAGGTCATGCATTGATGACTGGACCCTAGCTAGAATGATGGTTGCATGGTCATATGCTTATGTTTTATGTTTTTATATGTTGTCATGATTATGTTATACATGTTTCATGTTGATTTGTTGATCTTGCAGACAAGGTATCCTCCTCGAGCTATACTAAGGTACTTTGGTTTACTGTGATTTGGTTTAGCTGACATGATACATCTTTTAGGAAGAAATATCAAATGGCTAGCAAGATGGTTTACTACAAAGACTCTCCCTATGAATTTGAAGAGCAATATGGTGTTTGGAACTTTTTCGCTTTGGCAGTTACACTAAGAGGCTAATGGAAGAAATAAGGAGTTATAAGGCAGAAAATGAAAGAATCATACAGTCACAGGAGAAACAAGCAGAGGCAAATGCAATAATACTTCAGAGTTTGTTAGATTTGCAGCGACAACAATCACGTTGGATCAGCTATGAGAAGGAGGATAGAACTAATGGGGCATATGGTAGTTGGTCACATGGTGGTCGCATATCAGATAGAGATGAAACAATTAAAGACGACATATTGTTGGGCGCTCTGGATAGGAGAGAGCATAGGCACAGGTATGATTCTAGTTCTGATTCAGATAGGCATCATGATCATCATCGTCATCATCCTTACAGGAGGAGTGATAGGGGATATTTTCCGAATGAGTTTAAGAAAGAAAAGCCACCAACATTTGATGTAGAGATGAATAAACCACAAGATGCAGAGGCATGGTTGCTTGGCATGCAAAAATTATTCAGGTTGCATGACTCTTTAGAGAACATGAATGACAAAGTGGCTACATTCAATCTCAAAGGTAAAGCAGACATTTGGTGGGAAGATGTGAAGAACGTCATATGCATTCATGAGGAGGAGTTGACTTGGAGTGAGTTTGAGCGACTATTCAAGAAGAAGCACTTGTCAGAGAGATACTTTGATGACAAAGAAAAAGAATTTTATGAGCTAAATAGGGGTTCCATGACAAATGATGAGTACACTAGCAGGTTCTTGGAGTTGTTGAGGTATGTGCCTTATCTCACAAAGGAAAATTCCAAGATTCAGAGGTTCATTAGTGGGTTACCATTTTCATTTAAAGATAGAATTTAGTTTGTTGAGCCTAGATCATTCGAGGAGGCCATTCAAAAGCTAAGGAATTGCTATGAACAATCGAATCACAGAAATGAGACTAAGCCAAATAGGAGAGGTAATGTAAAGAAAAAAGGCAAATGGGATGGAAAGAGAGCAAGGCCTCGGTATACAAGTAACAAGGAGAATGTCGCACCACCTAAGAAGTCCAATGCATTAGATAGAGGAAAGAGCTTCCAATCAGGAGAATGGAAGAAGGAGACAAGTTGGAAGCCTATAGAGTGTTGGAATTGTGGCAAGGCTCATCGCATGAGAGATTTCCTGCAGAATTAGGGTGGTAGAACTCAGATATATAGTGCACAGGAGGCACATACTGTTGGGGATGTTTGTCATATTATTCTGTGTATCTATGCAACATTGGATAACAAACATGCAGGGCATTGGACATCTATCATTGAAATGGATGGTAAGCTTTGTGATCAAGTTATTTCTATTTTGATTGATCTAATTATAGCTATGTTAGTCCTGACTTGGTGGATAAGTGTGGCTTGAGTAAGGAATTGCATGCAAAGTCTTGGTTCGTGCAGTTGAATACATGTACAAAAAAGCAAGTTCATCATTGGGTAAGAGTTTGTGCATTTGATTTGAATGTTATACCGAATGCAACACATTTGAATGTATTACCATTGGGTTCATACAATATGTTGTTGGGCATGGACTGATTTTATCTTCATAGAACCAAGGTGGATTGTTATGATATAGCCATTAAGTGTGTTGATGATAATGGGGAACCAAGAGCCTTACAGGGTAAGAAGAAATCTACATCTGTTAGGATGGTGACAACTATGCAAGCAAAGCATATCCATAGGAAAGAATGTAAGTTGTTCGCAGTGCACATTTCTAGTGATAAGGGTAAGGAAGTTGAGGATATGGATGTGTTGAGCAGGTACCCAGTTTTACAATAGTTCAAGGATGTATTTCCTGAGGACATTATAGAGTTTCCACCTCATAGGGAGGTAGACTTTTCTATTGAGTTATTACCAGGGGCAGCTCCAACATCAAAAGCACCTTACAGAATGAGCACACCTGAGTTGGTTGAGTTAAGTTTGCAACTAAAGGAAATGTTGGACAAGGGGTACATTAGGCTAGGTGTATCACCTGGGGTGCACCAGTATTGTTTTTGAAGAAGAAAGATGGTACTCTCATACTATGCATTGATTACAGGCAATTGAACAAAGTGACTATTAAGAACAAATACCCTTTGTCTATGATTGATGACTTGTTCGATCATCTGAATGGAGCAATAGTGTTCTTGAAGATCAACTTGAGATCCGGATACCATTAGGTACGCATCAAAGAGGAGGACATTTACAAGACCACGCTTAGGACCAGGTATGGGCATATGAGTTTGTTGTTGTTTCATTTGGCTTAACTAATGCTGCAACTACATTTATGTGTTTGTGAATATTGTGTTGCATCCATATTTGGATAAGTTTGTTATTGTGTTCATTGATGATATACTGGTATATTCTAAAAAAGAGGAAGAACATGCCGAACATTTGGCAGCAGTGTTGAGGTTGTTGAGAGAGCATCAGTTGTATGTTAAGCTCAACAAGTGTAGTTTCTTTCAGACTAAGGTACATTACTTGGGGAATATTGTCTCCAAGGAAGGTGTCTCCAAGGAAGGCATTGTAGTAGATCCAGAGAAGATAAGGGCCATCATGGAGTGGGTAGCTTCTAAGAATGTGGATGAGGTGAGATCCTTCATGGGTTTGGAAAGCTACTACAAGAGGTTCATCAGGAAATTCTCACAGATTGTTTATCCTATCACATCATTGGAAAGGAAAGGTAAGAATTTTATTGGAAATAGTAGTGTGACACTGGCATTGAGTAGCTTAAGCAATTGTTGACACATGCACTAGTGCTACAGATCACAGATCTAGACAAAGAGTTTGTAGTATGCATAGATGCTTACAAGAGAGGACTTAGTGGACTCCTTATGCAATATGGATAGGTGGTATGATATGAGTCGACGAAGTTGAATGAACACGAGTAGAACTATCCCACCCATGATCTTGAGTTGGGAGCGATTATACATGCATTGAAGATGTGGAGACTATATTTTGGGAAGGAGGTTCACATTAATGAGTGATCATAGTGGTTTCCAATATCTATTTGACCAACCGAATTTGAATGGTGGGTAGGCTCGGTGGTTGGCTACAATCAGTGAGTTTGATTTTTAGATCTGATATATCAAAGGTAAAGAGAACAAAGTGGACAATGCTCTTAGCAGGTGGATACAAGTAAATCACTTAGCAACTATGAGCTCCTATGGGACAGATTTATAGGATAAGATCTTGCGGGCGGGTCAAAAGGATGTCAGATATATGGATATTGTGTACAACTGATGGTATAGGTATATGTGATGGTATAGGTATAGGTACAGGTACAAGTACATGTATTGGTACAAGTACAAGTACAGGTGTAGGTGCATAGGTTATGGATTATTGTCTTACGACATATGGATTTGTCAGGTTCTGAGACAGGATATATGTACCAGATAGCAGTGAGCTTAAGAAGGTTACCTTGAGGGAGTTTCATGAAAAACCTTATTCAGGTCACCCAGGTTATCAGAAGACATTAACTACAGTGAATAGATTTTACTATTGGTCGAATCTGAAGAGGGATGTAGCAAAGTTCGTGGCTAGATGTTTTGATTGTCAGTAAGTGAAGGTAGAACGTAAGCATACAAGTGGATTAATACAGCTGATTGTGATTCTAGAGTGGAAATGGGAATTTATCTCCATGGACTTCATCATAGGGTTGTCGAAGATGTGAGAGAACATGATTCCATTATGTTTGTTGTGGTCAGGTTGACGAAGGTTGCACATTTCATTCCAATGAAGTCTACATTCTCAGCTAGCAATGTAGCATAGGTATTCATCTGAGATGTGGTCATATTGCATGGTGTTTTGAAGAAGATTATGTCAGAGAGGGATGTGAAGTTCACTTCCAAGTTTTGGAAGCAGTTGTTTGCAGGTTTGGGCACATAGTTGGCCTTCAATACGACTTATCATCCGCAGACAAATGGAAAAATATAGAGGGTCAACAAAATATTGGAGAACATGTTGTCGATGTATGTGATGCATCAACAATGAAAGTGGGAAGAGTATATTCCACTGGTGGAGTTCATGTACAAAAATGGTAATCAAGAATCATTGAGGATGAGTCCTTTTGAGGCATTGAATGGGTGAAGTTTCAACACTCCCATTAGTTGAAGTTATCCGGTTAACAGGTTGTTGATTGGACCAGACATGTTGGCGGACATGGAACAAGAAATTCAGGTTATAAAGAAGAATCTAAAGGCAGCACAGGATAGGCATAAGAGTTATGTAGATAGGAACAGGTTGTTCAAGGAGTTCTAGGTTGCGGAACAGGTGTACTTGCGCATCAAAACGAAGAAGAGCTCCTTGCGGATTGGATCGTGTGCCAAGATGGCACCACCGTTTTGTGGAACTTTCAACATTGTTGATAGATTGGGCCAGTAGCCTATCGAATTGCACTACCTCCAACAGTGAAAGTCCATGATGTTTTCCATGTATCTTTTCTTAAGAAGTATGTTAAGGATGTTGATAATGTGATTGCCTAGTCTGTATTGTAGGTGGAACTAGATGGAGAATTCTAGCTTGAGCCTCAATATATATTGCAGAAAAAGTTGCTCATGCTTCGGAACCGAGAAATCGAGCAAGTTAAGGTGCAGTGGAAGCACTTTGGGCCCGATGAAGCTACATGGGAGATGGCGGATCAGATGCGGGCTATGTGTCCTTCCTTGTTTTCCAATTGAGGCCATGCAGTTTTGGCTTGGTGTTTTGGTGTGATTTTTGTATATATTGTGGTATATGCTTTGGTATATGTTTTGATGATGTTGGTTTGTGTACATATGTATATGGATGTAAATATTGCCACGAAATGTGTTATAAAGCTCCACTATGTTGTATGTTGTTATGATGTCATGTTATTATGTTGGTTTTCTTTCAACAGGGTGATCATTGTAAATATTGCATCGAGCTAAGTTATAAAGCTCCATCAATAGTATATATTTTGCTTACAATAATTTTGTGGTTATAGGTATTGTTGAACACCGAGGAAGTTGTTCCCCCAAGGGGGAGGGTTCTGTAACAACATTCGTGAAAATTCCATGTAATAAAATTAAATAAAGGCAAATTAATAACCGCAAATGATGGGACACTTATTCCAAGCTGAATGTTGGGCAGAATCATAGTGATGGGGATCACTTGTGATTGTTTATGGCTAAGAAAATTGGCAAAGGCAATGCATAAGGCTTTGGAAAGGCAAAATGACATTTTTAGCACATTTATTTATGAAAATAATGGAAATTAGGAGAATAGGGGGGTGAAAGGTCACATGTTGCATGTGAGGAGGAAAATGAAGGAAAATAATGGAAAATGAAGAAAATAGAGGCCTCATTCATAAAAAGGCTTATTAGGATCAGTTGGTAACCTTTTGTTAGTTCAAATTTGGAGCTCTCTCATTATTCTCTCTCTCTCATACTCTTGGAGACTTAGAGTTTTCTTGGAGCACTCTTGGTGGGTGTGGCATACTTGGATTTTTGGAGCAAGAAGGAAAAGGAAGATCAAGAAAGCACAAGAAGGAATCGGGATCAAAAACTATATTAGATTTGCTTGCAGGTACAGAGTTGCATGTATGTTTCCTTCACTGGTTTTGGCATGCATGGCACATGCATGTGGTTTCTTGGTTGTGACCTGTCATTGGCATGGAGGATTGTCTGGATTGACAGTGGATTGCCTAGCCTTGCCATTTCCTGGATAACCATGGTGATTGTGGGTTTATTTTCATTGTTTTTTTGGTTGGTTCTCATGTTTCTATAGCTTGGGTTGAGTTATTAGTTCTTGGAAGACCTGGTTGGAAAAATGCTCTGGAAGCCCTATAACAGCTTGGATTGATTTACTAGTCTTAGAAGCCTTGGTTAGACAAATGCTCTAGAAGCCCTTGGTGGGTTGAGTTACTAGTCTTTGAAGCCTTGGTTGGAACAAATGCTCTGTAAGCCCTTGAAGGCTTGGATGGAGACCAATTTGATGATGGTTTTGTGATGTTTGATCGTGAGGTGGAATCATTATTTGATGGGTTGAGGTGGATGGCCTTTGGAAGCCCTGGATGAGTTTTGATTGATGTGTTCTATGAGACCGCACATTCATGCCTGGAATATGGCATGGGCTGAATGGCTGAAGAGGGATTTGGCTTAGACATTCTATGGTCGTGTGGAACGTAGAAGTCCCATCGTGGGTTTGGATTTTGCATCATTAATGAAAGGGAATTTCTTCTTGTATTTCTATGAGCATTTTGATGGATTATATTTGGTCTATATGATTGTACTTTCATGAGTATTTCTGCTACTATTATGTTGGTTATGTATGTGTTTTATGACAACAACCATGTGTGTCTCTCATCATGTTTTTACTTGTAATTGAATGATGAATGTATCTATGACCTAATGGATGGAAAAATAATTGATGTGTTGAGGCATCAATGTTTATTAGTGATTCTCAACTAAGTATGAGACCTTTATGCTTAGAACTGTTAATTCCACATGTAGATTACACATTTGCAATATGTTTGATGAAATGCCTATCATGGCTAGTAGGGGTCCAGTCAAGATCTTGAACAAGTGATTGCTTTAGAACTATCATTTCCATGTTATTTTGTTGATTTGAAGAGATGGTTCAATTCTGGGCAGTGACCTGGGCTCTGGGCCTGAAAACATGGCTCAAATTCTAGAGTTGATGGCATAACACTGGTAGTTTTGGTCTCTGGTCGTTGGAAGGCAAGCCTGCGAGAGGGAATTTGGGTTTTTGGTCACTCTAATGCTTATAGAATGAGAGCGACTAAGGCTTAAGTTGTCCAAAAGTTCAGTGGGACCCTAAGGCAAGCTATCTAAAGAATTGGATTAGTTCTTGAGGGTCCTGTAGCTCATGATTAATGTATGTATGGTGTGTTTCCGTCAATTCCACTTCCTTAACGTGGCTTAGGAGGTCGAATCATATCATGGTGACCTCTCATCGTGTGTTTAGCCTGGCTAGCTGATTGCTTGGGTAGATGTGGGAGGAGGGTGTTATAATTAATAATAATAATAATTTCAAATAAAGTTATAATTTAGTTATTTTTTATGATTTTTGTAATTTTAATGTGAGAGGTATGATTAAGCAAGTGCTTTGATTGATGCTTATTATGGATTGAAGTCTTGTCAACCATTTAATTTATATGGTTGCACTATTAATAAAACTAACACAACCATATAAATTAAATGGATAGTAAATGTCGATAGACATCAATCCATAATAAGCATCAAAACACTTATTTCATATACATCTCAAATCGAATTGTCTTTAGTGCAACTTTTTGGAAGTTTTCCAGTGAGTTTTTCCAGTCTATTTTCTCTAAAATCCCGCAGTAATTTATTGAAATCGCAAGCTTGATGTGTAAACCCTGCACAATCGAAGTGCCCTAGGTGTTAAATACAATATATATATATATATATATATATATATATATATATATATATATATATATATATAGTATATAGTCAAAAAACCAGTTTAACTAACATAAATCATGATTTCACCTCAAATTTTTCTGCTAGATTCTGACACTGGAAAGTCCAAAAAGTCACACTAAAGACAACTCCATCTCAAATTACTCAAAATCAAAACAATCATAAAAATTAACTAACTTATAAGCTAATTTATTATTATTATTATTATTATTATTATTAATGTTAAATAAAATTAATATACAATTTAAATATATATACATTTAAAAAGACAAAATTCTTAACCATGGAGATTGGCCCCATTTTATCATGAAGATTCTTAATATATAAATAAGTTTTGATATGATACCATGGCTTATGGATGCCACATGCTCCAATCATTTCATGTGACACTTGTCTATATGTTATTTTTTTAATTAATCAATTTAATTAAAAGGATAAAAAGAGCATGACTACTTTGAAGATAAATTTCAACTCTGTACTTGCAAATATTATCTAACACTTGATCTACCAACTGCCTATAAAAACCAATTCTATTTTTATTATAAAAAAAGTCTGCACAAAAACAAATACTATAAATAAATTTGATATTTTACATTAAATTACACATATATTTTTTTAAACAATAAATTATATTTTATGAATAATATTGAATTGTAAACTATAATATATTTTAATTTTACTTAGTAATTTATTTAACTCATTTACATTTTTTTAATATCAAACCATATAAATTATATTTTTATTGAGAAAAATACGCGGCCTCACCTTTTTGAACAATGCTCCAATGCAAAAGAAGATTCCCGCCTTTATAACAATAGTATACAATTACGTAATCAACTCGAATAAAATCATTTTTTAATGTTATTTAGTTATTACTCAGCATCCTCCCTACGTCACTGAGAGAGTAAAATTAACTTTTTTTCAACACGACCGCTGAATGTTTTTGCATTCAAAAATTAAACCAATGAACCCTAAGTACCTTCCTTCAATTTTATTTATTTATTTATTTTAAATGTGTTACATTTTTAATGTTAGGGTTTTTATTTAATAAATTTATTATATATTATATAGGTTATAGGTTTTTCATTTAATGAATTTACGAAATATCATATGTGGTTTTTTATTTAATGAATTTATGAAATATCATGAGTGTTTGTGGCATACTAGATAATATTTTTAATTTCACTATATATTGGAAATACTTCTAAAAATCACAACCCAATACACTTTTTAAAAATCTTTATTTTCACTAGATATTGCAGGTATCTACTTTTTAATTAATATTTTTTATACTTATTTATTTCTTTTTTTTTTATGGTGGCCAATATAAAAATAATTTAGCTCATATTATATGCTCAATATATTGTCATTTTTTCCTCAATATATATCCTCCAATATGAACGCACATGGTATAGTATTACTCCCAGTGAAACCCTCGTGCCATGCACCCTACACAACATATTGAAAATTAAAGTATCATGTATTCATCTTTATCTTAAATCTAAGATGAAAAAATACATATATAGGCAAAGGCATGACGCGAATATATCCACCAGATAAGAACCATGTTGAAATCCGATCCTATGGCGAAATTGAAATGAAAAAAATCCCCAAAATTAATATAATGGATAACAAACACCTCATCCATTGCATAGATAAACATACATGTTCGGCAATAGTGATGGCTTTTCACCATTTCTTGTCCTAAGCATATCCAGTGGCGAAAATAAACATACATGTGTCGGCAATAGTGATGGCTTGGCACCATTTCTCGTCCTAAGCACATCGAGTGGCGAAAACCCTTGGGGTACTAGTCTAGGTGGTTCTTGGCTTTGTCAAAATGTAACCATCTAAGTCTAACTCCCGCTAGCCTATGAGAAAGGTGGAGGACTAAAGCATTTTCTCGTGATCCTCCCCTTGAGATTGCTTGACTCGTTCAACTACTTTGGCCATTTTCTGCGCAACATACTCTTTCTGCATTTTTTGCTATTTAACACAATTTTTCATGGAGTTATCTTTAGTGCAACTTTTTGGACTTTCTTGTGTCTGAATCCGACAAAAATTTTTGAGGTGAAATCTTGATTTGTGTTGTTTAAATTGGTTTTTTTACTGTATATATGGATTCAACACCCTAAAAAAACCCCTAGGGCACTTCGATTGTGTAGGGGTTAACCATCAAACTTGTGATTTCAATAAATTTCTGCGGGATTTTAGAGAAATTAGACCAGAAAAAACTCACCAAAAAGCTTCTAAAAAGTCGCACTAATTACAACTCCATTTTTCCTTGTTTGCTCCTAGGCTTGTTTTAGGGTTTGATTCCCCTTAGCCTCCTGGGCTCGCTAGTCTGCTATATATATATATATATATATATATATATAATTGAATTTTATGCCTTTAAATAAACCATACCATGGGAAAAACCATGAGTTGTCAAAATCGAGAGTCCAAAAACAGCTAGTAATTTGATCGAGTCAAAATGTTTAGATCACATAACATAACGATAATATAACAAGACATTACAACATTTCTTCCATACTAGGTAGGAGAGCACTTCTCGTGCAACAAGTCAAAATGTTTAGATCATATAACATAACAAGTCATTACAACATCTATTCCATATGGAGAGCGGCACAATAAAATTATTCTAGAATATTATAAAGAGGTTAAATCCCTACCATCCACCTAATAATTATTGATAATTAAGTTAATTTCCAAAATATGGACATAAATAACGCATCCATATAAATTAAATGAGTGGTAAATTTCTATAGGCATCAATCCATAATAAGCATCAAAACACTTCCTATATAATACATTTCACCTTGCTAGAAAAATCATCAAAAGTAACCAAATTATAACTTCATTTTAAATTATTATTATTACTTATAAAACTAATAAATATATAAGTGAAGCATATATACATTTAGAAAAACATGGAACAAAATGATCAACCATGGATATTTAGCCCCATTTTACCATGGTGATTCTTAAAATGGGCTAGTACCATGACTTATCAATACCACATGCCCAAAAGACTACAACTCATTTCTTATAGCACTTATATGACATTTTTTTAATAATTAATTTAATTAAAAGGGTAAAAACGACATAACTACTTTAGAGATAAAAGTCACCTTTGATTTGTGCAGAGTACTATGAATATTCTATAATATTCTATGGCGGTTTAATCCATATCATCCACCTAATAATTATTGATAATTAAATTAAAATTCTAAAAATTCTATTCCAAAATAGACACGCTTATCTACTTAATTGATAGTATTCATACTATTATTAATATTAATAATAGTACAAGAAGTATTCTTAATATTATTAATAATAACACTATTAATGGTACTAATAATAAAATTAATAGTATTATAACTATAATAATAATATTAAAATATTAATAATAATGTTAAAAGTATTAATAATAAAATTGATAGTATTAGAACTATTGTTAATAATAGTAGTACTAATAATAAAAAATATAACATAGAAATAATAATAATAGAAGAAAATAATAAAATAGATAAAGTAGTTCCGAGATGGGGTGAAAAATATCATTGAAGTGTGGGAAGGGACGAACCCACTGCCGTCATCCCCCTCACTCGAGGGGGAGGCATCATGGTCCCAACCACGACATGACACACACTCATTACCTTGATGATCCACGATAGACTCAACATCATTACCTATTAATGAACTTCGGGTGGCATTCGAGAGAACTATCTCGACGATAGCATGGTGAGTTATAATCTAGGCTAGCGAAAGAATACCATTCTCGTCCTTATCAAGTTGTTCTCATACCTTTCACTTTGGTAATTTCCTCTACACAGACCTAGTTTATGCTCCTACATTGTTGTTTTCTTTTTATTGAGGGGACATGATCAGGTCCTCCTGACTTGACCTTCCCATCAAGGTTGGTATTTGGCTCTTTCCTAATAAGAAAAATGGAATTCTAGAGATTCTAAGCAAGGTGGTTGTTGGGTTGCGTTTAGGTAATCTAGAGAGGAGGTTTGTTTCTCTAGGCATGGAGCACCCTTGTAATTTTTATGCTACCTAGAAAGACTACCAAGTCCTTACACCCCATCTATCTTGGTGGCCACACTCAAGAATGGATTGGAACTCATATATTTCGATGAACTAATTCTATTTGCATTAAATTTTACATATATTATGGTTGTCACCTCTGGATAGTTTTCCACCTTCCTTATTTGTGTATTGTTATTTTCTCTAGTTTGAATTCTAAGCCTTTGAAGGTTAGCCTTTTCCTAACTTGAGTTGCTCTTCCTCTATTTTCACTACCCTAGGAAGGTTCTTTCACTCTCCTCTATTTTCTTACTATTATCTCCCTTGTTTTAACTCTCATAGACTCCTCACTTCCTTGTCTCTTGTTCACCGCACCTTTAGGGAATATTCTTGTGTATCCACCCTCTCATGGTCACCTTCACTCCTCCTTGCCCCCTCTACCATTCCAAGATAAAGAGCTTGGAGTTGTCATGGTTCCTCCAACAAAGTGGAAGGGAGCACAAGAGCTCATACTCATGCTCATAATGTTGCCTGTCGCTATCAAATCCATATTCATAAGAATATTCAACAAGAAATTGATCATGCATCAACAAAGGTTATTGCAAATGGGAATAAACTTACTGATGCAGAGGTATTGTCATCAGTGCCTGAATGGGTCCCTGATCTGGCTCACACCCGAGCACACAAAAGCTAGTACTTATGCACAATTGATATTTATAGGAACATCAAGGTACTTCTCATCAAAGTTATTATTGTGTGTAATGAGACTAAAAGAGAAATCCTATTGCATTTGGATGAGCTCCAAATTAAGCACTAGATATGGGCCTCAAACATAGGGATATAGCTCTCATGCTAGCTTGGATCAAAACCATTATGAATCATGGAAAAGGTATAGCTTTGCCATGAACCCCAACTAAGCCCATTGAAATCTCCACCTCTTCTTGAATAACTCTCGTGGCCTACAGTCTTGCTGGTTTAATTCCCAATCTAGGCTATTATATGTTATCAATTTAAAGTTTTGGGAAGGCATTTTTTTGTTTATGATCGGAATTTTAATGTATATGTTATCAATAATATAGATATTAGTATAATTATCATCAATTGGTTCAACTAGTGCTTGCTTTTTGTTAGGATTTGAACAAAAAATCTCTTTTTTGGGGCCAATGGTCTCGTTTCCCTAGTGGTAAGCCAATGCAGTAAAGGATTGGTTATTGATGTAATATTTTCATTGAGTCATAAAAGTTTCTTAATTTTAAGATAAAAGGATAAAGTAGTAATAGTAGTAAATAATACTAAATTGATATACTAGAATAGTAGAATAATAGTACCAATGGTATAAAATACAAAAGTATACAAACGGGAAATAGTCGAGTAGACAAATAAAGGAGAAAGACACCAAACCAAATTATTTTGCAAACATAAATCAACACAGGAAAGGGAAACAAGGGAAAAGAAATCGCTGACAAGAGGAGAGAAAAAACTAAGAGTTAAAACAAGCACAAAGAAAAAAAGAAACAATAAGAAAAATCAAGTCCATAAAGAAGAAAGAAAGAAAAGTGACACAAAGAACAAGAAGAAAATAAAACCCTAGAGGAAAGAAAAACA
Organism: Pinus taeda; assembly: GCA_000404065.3. Lineage (NCBI taxonomy): Eukaryota > Viridiplantae > Streptophyta > Pinopsida > Pinales > Pinaceae > Pinus > Pinus taeda. The sequence goes on from APFE031249438.1 coordinate 15,190, forward strand.
AGAGGACAAGCACCAAAAACTAAAAGCAAGAAAAAAAATGAGAAAGGCAAAGGAAGAACCAAAAAATGAGCCAAGCAAAGAAGGAGAAGATTAGGGAATTGATCATTCATATGCTAAGGAGAAACTGAGCAACTGTGGTGCTTTCATCTTTGTCGTTGAAATTCATTACACTCTCAAACTAACTGGCTTGGTTTGTTATATGGCATGGTGCATTATCTATATGAATGTATTGAATCAATTGCAAGTAATGAACCTCAAGGAAACCCTACTTATAGTGTAAGGAACCACCATAGTACTCTCACAATTTCTTAGGATGTGCTAACACATGGACCACTTTCCTAGCTTTCATTTAAGTCTATAAGTTTTACACATATTAAAAAGGAACATTCTTAATTTTTTTTTCCCTTCCAATTCTTTCAAATTAGAAATAAAAGCTCCATCCTAACAAGCTGCCATGATGAAAGGAATTCTTTTACACATTAGAGCTTATCATCAAGGAGAGTATACTTCTAGGTTATTGATGCAAGGAGGAGGTAACCATAAAAGTTTGAGGTCCTAATCCACACTAACTTAGTACAATGAAAAAACTAGAACAAATGCTTGAATATTTCATATTTATGGTAGACAAAGAATTTAGGTTAGGAAACTCAAATATAATCAAGGCATTTTCCAATAGGAAGGCTACCTAGAAGCAAGTACAAACAAAACACAATTCTTTTTGTGTTTAATAAAACCTTTCCACATTCTATATAACTAAAAAAACTAGGAAGACTACTTAGAGGCCACCCTTTGGAGTTTGTTTAACATGACATCATTGATAACCCCAGGGTTGAGTCACCGTTACCCATAACAAGGCTTGTATTTCTTAAACCTTTTGAGTGATTCCACCAAGTAGTTGGATTGGGCATGCCTAACTTAGAAATAATTCATCTAAGACTAATGTTTGAATTTTCTCAATGTGTATTCCTAAAAGATATCACTTCTTTCACAATGTTCTTTTTCAAATAGAGTCTTCATTGAGACCAAGCTATTTCTTCCAAGGACTTATCTTCATATTGGATTAGAGGAAACTATTAGATGCAATGATCACGAAAGGGAAATTTTTATACAAAATGAGTCATTTTTCTTGGAAAGGTGATGTTTTATAGCCTCTAAGGCCTTCTAAATACTTTGAGCTACAAAGGTACCTTGGATTTGGACTTTTGTCAGAGTTCAAAACAACAAGGTATAATATTTGGCATTCCTTCCTCTCTTTTTACCTAACAGGGCTCCTTGCAAGATGCAATTGCGTTGGAGCACTTTCAAGTACTCTTAACCCTCAAACCTCCACAATGTGAACCTCCTACTTTACACGCAAACCTTGAGCTTATTTGAAAGAACAAATCATCCATAAACTACCCCACTCCTTAGGGATGCAATAGAACCTCTAGTTGACTTGATTAAATCCTAATTTTCCTTGTAGGTTGGTTGAGAGAAAGTCTTTAAGACAATTCTCTAGCCATTAATATGCCATAATATATGGAATTCAACATGAAGACTATTACATGAATGAGTAGTAGCTAACACCTTTGAGAAAATGTGGAATCTAGAGAATCCACTTATAAATTTTATTAGCTAATTGTTACAATGCCACCTCCTAAAGGGATTTCAACAAAGTTTAGAAGGAAAAGGTGATCATTAGGAACTTAGAGACAAAACCCTGTTGAATCTATGACAATAATAGATTGGATAACCAACAAAAAGTGCCTTTCTACTCCAACCTATAGCATTGTGTTTTGGTCATTTGTAACTTGGAGCTTGAGGCTTCAATCAAGATATGAACAAATTCCATGGTGTTGTCCACCAATGTTTTTCCTCTGAGATGCCAAGAAAAGAAAAGTTAACATGTCCATTTTAACCATTTAACTAGTGTTAGGGCCAAGGAGGGGAATAATTTCAACGAGACCATGAGAAGTTTGATGATGAGGGAAGTAGTATGGAGCCTCTACATCTAGCACAGAGAAGGTTGGGGCTAGAGTGTAGCCTTTCCCGTCCATCCTAAATAAGCCAATCTTCTCAAAATTAATTATTTGATTAGCATATAAACTCAATGATTCAGAATATCAAGCCTTTGTAGCTCGAAGAATAAATTGGGCAAAGCCAAGTCTCTATAGCATGGTCAATATAAAAGAGTCATCTACTTTTTCAAAGTCTAACTTGATGAATAACATTTTCATCCCATGCATATAACCCATTCCATGTTCTTCTAAATCACCTCTACATTATCAAGAATACACTTTTTTTTTTTTAATAAACCTTGTTTTCTTTTGTATGATGATCCCAAGTGACATATATTAAAGTCACACAACAAAATCTTTAACCAACATCTTATAAAAGAGAATAACAAAAATAACAAAAACAATTAAGCTCACGTTAGTAATTTTCTATAAATATTTTTGAAATAAAACATATAAACCTTATACATTCATTAAAAGAAAAACTTAATTATATCAAAATTAATAAAATCTTAAAAACATATATATCATCTATGTACTATCTTTAATGACATATTCTATCATATATCTTTACTATCTTTAAATCACATGGTTCCCGTTAAAAAAACATTACCAGCGTATTCAAATTTCTTACATGGTTTTTTACAACTTTAACCACATTATCAGCTTATTCAAATTTCTTACATGTTTTTTTACAACTTTAACCTTAAATAAAAATATAACCAAAATGATATAACTATGGCTAAGCCATTCTCAAATCCTTCATCTTAACATTAAATGAAAATATAACAAAAAAAACGATGTAACTATGGCTAACGCATTCTCCCTCATTGTCGTTTAATTTAAAGCGGCTTTCTTTATCACAAATCTGGGAAAGCGCCCTATTTAACGGGGGGCCTATAGCCTAGTTGAAAATGCATAGATCGATGTAAACTATATTATTTAGAAAAATAATCAATATTAAAATTTTGAAGCGTCGTGCTCTGTAAAATATTGAAGCAACCTGCAAGTATTTCAGGTCTATAAAATGTTTAGCTGAATCTTCCATTTAAAAACGTAATCCATGGATTTTGAAATATTTGAGAACTGCCTCCACGTAATAGCCATCGACCATAAAAGAGGGATGATTTAAAATAGATGGGTTTACTCAAAATTTGTATACGGTACATTTTTCAAAAAACCTTGAGATGCAAGGCAATGGCAATGGAGGCAATGGCAATGGAGGTAGGGGATATGAAGATGAATTTAAATTTAAAATATGGATAAAAGCAGAAGTTTTGAGAAGCACTAGAATTTGTAGGAGTTTGTCACCATTCCATTTCGAAATGGGGCATATATATAACATTTTTGAATAGGAAGCAATGTTTTCTGTATTCTGTATTGGCTTGGATGGGTTTGTTATTTGTTTGGTTTAAGGCATGACCATTTGAGTAGTCCGTTTTATTTATAGATTTTTCTATTTTTTAATTAGGTTTGTTGAATATTTTTTTGGTGGATTTTTTTATTTGGATTGGTTAGTGGATCTTTTTATATGTGGAAAGCTAGATTAATTAGTGTTTGTTGATTTTTTTTTGAAAGCTTTTCTTTGTGGGTTTTTTCTCATTGTTTTTAATTTTGTGGATTTTACTTATTGCATTTCTTACCACTTAACTAGTTGCATATTTCATCATTATTATTCAATAATGATTCAGCTTTACAACCACCACTATGTGCAAAGAGGGATAGCAGGGGATTGGATTAATGTTGGAAATTGCTTTGCGAGATCACAATTTTGTTTGGATACTTGGTTGGAATTTGGCAAAAAATTATCAAGAAATTTGATTGTGGGAATAGTTTTTTTTTGTTGGAAATGGATTCAATGCCATAAAAAAATTTTGGAACATCCAAAATCTTGAAGCTTAACAAGTGTAAACTTGATTTTCAAAAAAATCCACTCAATTTTTCTCAAAATCCTACAAGAATTTCTACTATTTTCCTAACGAAATTGAATTTCTATTATTCTTAGGAAATTATGGTTTGTTTAAACTAGGCCATAGTAGAATGTGCTAAGAATATTGAAGAAGCAAAAAATCCACAATTAAAATAAAGTGTAATAAAACAAATAAAAAAATAAAACATAATATGGATTAAAAAAATAAAATATATAATAATAAAAATTAAAAAATTTTTAATTAATGGTTGTGGTTGTAATTTTAATTTTTTATTCGAATTAAAAATTTACATTATTTTTTTTAGATGGAAAGAAATTTTTATATTATTTTTTCTAGTTAGTATTGAATATTAATGTTAAGTATATACTTTTTCATTATTCCCTAATAAAAGATTTAGGAACTTTATTATTTAAGATAAAATTAATAAATTTATAATTATAACTAAGAAATATCTTTAAAAATATAGAATATACTGGGGCATAGGATTTTTAATGAATAAATTTTAATATTTAAAAAAAATATAATATATTATTATTTATAATAATTTTTTTTCCATAAATTAAATAATATAAATTAAATATTACCTATATTAATCATATAAATTAAATAAAAATTATAATTTAATATTCACAATATTACCGATAATAATAAATTAAAAAAAATTATAAATCATTTCAAAGAAAACTTGTGGTTTAGGGTGATGTATTTACCATTTCTCTGCGGTAATAATTTAGGGTGATGTATTTACGATCTCTGCGGTAATAATTTAGGGTGATATATTTACAATCTCCGCGGTAATAATTTACGATCTCTCTGCGGTAATAATTTACAATTTCTACGGTCATAATTTACGATCTCTATACGATAATAATTCATGATCTCTCTACGATAATAGAAAAACAATCTGGGGCAGGTGCGTCTGTAGTCCGACTTGCTAATATCAAGTGCACACATTCCTTATATTTTTTAATACATATCTACTCATATATTTTCAAGAATGAATAATGCACCACAATTACCAAAGATTACCAAAGGTAGACCTAACACAGTTACTCTATAGAGCCTCTATGAGTATATAGAGTCTTTAGAGAAATATAGAGAAGAAAGAGAAGTCAAGCTACAAAGAGAGTTAGCAGCCATGCTTGAAAATAAATTCACATCTTTTGAAGACAAGATCCAAAAACAAATAGAAAATAAAATAGAACTATTGGAGAATAAGATGGAGGCAATGGAGACTAGGTTGCAGGTTATAGAAAAACAAAACCAAGATATGAACCAAATAGCCCAGCAAGTAGATGTTGATACTTTAGAGAGCCTTAAAATAAATGACATGATTAAAGAGCTAGAAGAAAAAGTTAATATCCGCCTCACCCTAAATAATGTGGCAGGTAAATTAGATATCAAATCAATTAAAGATGAAATGAAAAAATTGATAGAATTAGACCATGAGCATAACAAAAGGGCCTTGAACGTTATAATCTTCAGTTTGAAAGAGTAGGTAGACGAGGATACTTTAGCCATAGCCTAGACATAATTACATAACATATTACAAATTGAAACAACATGTCTCACAAAAGCAACAAGGTTGGGGAAACTAACTGAGAATAAAGGAAGGCTGATCCGAATAAAGGTGAGCTCTATTGACCATGAACATGACATACTTAGTAAAACCTCAAGTCTAAAAGGAACGAGAATATTTATTAATGAATATCTCATTCCAGAAGATCAAGCAGAATGGAGAAAGGAGGTTCAAAAGGTAAAGGAATCTAGGAAGGAAGGAAAATGGGCAATAATCAGAAATAGAAAAGTCGTTATTCGAGATAGAAACTAAAAAGATAATAATAAATAGCAATTCAACATGCTCTGGATTCTTTCTTGGAACTGTCGAGGTTTTCCATGGAACAAAGGCCCCAAGCTAAGTTGGATCTTGAATGATGTTGATATTATTTTGCTTGTTGAAACTTGGGAGCATGAAGAATCTAAGGTCCCTAACATAGAGGCTTTATATTATGGTCTACCTGGAATAAGCGATCCTCCCGTAGAGGCATTGGGGGTATAGCTTGTTACATTAAGAAGAGCATCTCTCCCCATGCTAGGATAAATAAAAACGACCCTTACAACCAATATAGTTGGATATAAATTACTAACATCTATGATAAAGACCTACATAGCAATCTGTTATTCCCCCCCCCCTAAATTCTAACTTCTATAAGAAAAAGAATCTAGATAAAAATAGTCCTTACAATGGTTCAGAGAATGATATTTCTAGCCTAAGGAATGAAACCAATATCCTTTTAATGGATGACTTTAATGCTCTAACTTCAAGCAACCAAGCTATTCTTCTAAGCAATCATTCCAACCCTAATCCTCTTTGGTTAGACGAAGACCTCTGGCTAGCCGGTACAAAAGGAGCTCTGAAGACCTCGAGGAGAATTTGTTTGGGTCGGAGCTAGTCAAGCTTTGTAGTGCTCAAGATCTCATAATTTACAACGGTCTAAAGAAGTGGCCCAATTCTAGCCAGACGACCTGCATCGATCGACTTGGTAGCAGCGTGGTAGACTATGTTATCTATGATCTCCCTCTATACAACGAAATAACAAATTTTGACAACTTAAACAACCACGAGCCTGACTCTGATCATCGGCCTTTACTTATAACTCTCAATTTTTTCATGCATAGAGATCCCATAGAAGATAATCCTTATAGCCAAAGGAAGTTAATCTTTGATAGAAATAAAAAAAGATCTCTTTCTAAATGAATTAAAAACTAATTTGCTTCCTTTATCTAGTATAGACAACATAAAAGATCTCTATCATAATTTTACTACAACCCTCTCATAATCTATTAACAAGTTCTCAATTGAAGTTTCAAGTAATAAAAGAAATAGCAAAACCAACCCATGGTATGACAAAGATTGTAAAAGTGCAAGGAGAGAAATTAAGGAAGTTGTTGATGGATCTCTTAAAATTGACAAGATAAAAATATACAAATCCCTAATTAAAAGGAAAAAAAGACAATATATTCGTAAAAGACAAGAGAATCTCTTGCACCTCTCTAAGGTAGCTCCTAAAAAATTCTGGAGGTAGATTCTAACTAGGAAAACTAAAGATAATAATAAAATTGCTTTACACAATTGGAATTCCTATCTTAAAAAGCTTTATGAATCTCCAAATGTCATGGATAACTTTGAAATCCTGCTCATAACAAAAGTCGTTTTCTCATTAGAAGACATTGATTTTGGGGTTAATCACTTGGCTAATGGGAAAGCTAAGGACATTGAAGATTACTAGGCGGAAATCTTAAAAATTGGAGGTCCTGTTCCCATCCCCCATGTTCACAAGCTTTTCAATCAAGCGGTTAAGCAAGGGTTCCCTAAACCATGGACTCAAAGCCTCATTATCCCTATTTTTAAAAATGGGGATACAAATAACCCCTCTAATTATCGAACAATTATGATTAGCCCTCTCCTAGCCAAGTTATATGGTATTATTTTGGAAAGGAAGTTGAGCATATGGCTTGAAAGTGAAGGTAAGCGGGCTAAAGGCCAAGTGGGTTTTAGAAAGCAACACTCAACAACAAACCACATCGTTAAGCTTAGGATCATTGTGGAAGAATTCCGCAATGATAACTCCAATCTCTTTTGTTGCTTTGTGGACTTTAGAAAGGCTTTCGATATGGTTCCTAGAATCAACCTTTGGAACAGATTAGAAGAGCTAAAGGTTCATTTTGAGTTGAGAGTTGCCGCTATAAGGTTATATGATAATGTAATTGCCAAGTTAAAGAGCAATGAGGGGTGGTCGAAAGATATTAAGTGTAATATCGGAGTTAAACAAGGTTGCCCCCTCTCCCTTGCCCTATTTAGCATTTACATCGACAAGCTAGAAGGTTGTTTAGAGGAAGTAGGTTGTGCTAACATGATCTTAGCTAGGATAGTCATCATCCTTCTTCTCTACGCTGACGATATTGTTCTTCTCGCAAGGTGCCCATCTGATCTTGATAAGCAACTTATACTTCTTAAGGGTTTCTGCTCTACCATGGGTATGATTGTTAACACTGACAAAACAAAAGTTATGATTATCAAATCCGAGAAGGACACTTACGCTAATTTTAAGTATGACAATAGTAACTTGGAGGAAGTGTCTTCCTACAAGTACCTAGGAATTGATATTCATCACAAGCTCAACTCGAAGTATAGCATTGAGAAAAGGATTAATGGGGGATGGAAAGCTTATTTTGGTCTTGAAATTAATTGTAAAATGGTTAACCTCGTAATGTGGGATAGAAATAAGTTCCTCTTTGAAACTTTAGTCACTCCGGTTATCTTATATGGATGTGAGGTTTAGGGTTGTAACATATCTAGAGAATCTTGGAGAAAGATTGAGCAAATCTAGAAGCGTTTTATAACGTATAACCTCAAAATTAAAAACAACACATCCTATCTTATTCTCCTTATAGAAGTGGTTCTTTCCCCTATCGAGAGCTTAGCTATGACTAGGCTTCTGTTGTACAAGCACAAACTCAATAACAACTCAATAACATAGGAGACCATAAACTTCCTAAGCTAGCTTTAAATTGTAGCCAAAACCACCTAAGGCTCAAACGAGGTTGGTATAAAGACACGAGGGCCTTGTTAAACCATTGAGAGATCAATGAGAATGTTGCATTACAAAACATTAATAACATTAAAAATATTGTTACTTTTAAGTTCAAAGAAAAAATGTGGTGTGAGAAAGATTTAGCAGCTAAAAGAAAATTAAGATATTATAAGGAGGTCATCAACCCAACCCTAGAAGATCAAAAATATCTTTGTGTTTTAACTAGATCAAAGAAGAAAATTAATATAGTCAAGATTAGAACAAAGTCTCATGAGCTCCGTAGTGAAACGAGCAGTTCCTAAAACACCATGGATGGAAAGGTTCTGCCATCTCTGTGACAATACGAACATCGAGGATGAAAATCACTTCTTCTTAGAGTGCCCCACGTACAACCTCATTAGATCTCAGTTTCAAAATCTTGGTTGCAATACTTACCTTCCTAGCCTAGATCTCATTTTCAAAATCTTTGTTGCAATAGTGACCTTCCTAGCCTTTTACGTTGTCAAAATGACAGTGAGCTTAGGGGGCTTCTCTCTAAGCTTTTTGAGCATAGGAATAAAATATTAAATCAAGCTAAATAATTTGTTTCTTTAGGTCAAATAGACCAAAGTTTGGAAACATGACTTAAAACCAAACACCATCTCACAATTTGTAATTATTATATTCATAATATTATATTAATTTATTTAATAAACAATAAAAATACTATTTATAATAATTTTTTTTTCTATAATTAAAGTATACAATTTAATCATTATATATATCTCATAATAATTAAATTAAAACAATTATAATTTAATTTAGAAGTATCACCATATAAAATTAAACTAAAAAATTATAAATAAATTAAAATAAATTTATATTTAATATTACAATATCACATATAAATTAAAACTAAAAAAGTTATAATCATTTCAAAGAATATAAATCTATATATATCTATATTTCCATTATCAATATTTTAATAAATTAAAATCAAAATATTTCTAATGTGAAATTAAAAAAAAAAAATCAAATTTTTCTAAATTTTATAAAAGAATTACCTTTTACAAATTTAGATCTCTAAACCCTTAGTAAATTTTAAAATAAAATAAATTTTACTCATTTTTAACCTTAAATAAAAATATAAACAAAACAATATAACCAAACAAACTCAATTCTTCATCAGTTTACTTCAAAATATAACCAAACCGATATAACCATGCTTCATTTTTCTCGTCAAAACCAACCACGCGGCCTTCTTGATCAAGAAGGGTCGGAAAACGCGGTATTTAAAGAATTGAACACGTATTCTGTTAAAAAAAAAAATATTCCAGTTAGTTCAGTACGAGTTTATTATTTACAATTATAGTTAATATTAGAATTTAAAGAGGGCATCTCTGTAAAATAAATACTATAGATGAATTTCCAGTTAAGAACATAATCCATGGGTTACCAGAAGAAAGCATGATTTATAAGCGCTCGGATTAGTTTGAATTTGTATGCGGGTCATATTTTTCAAAAATAATCCTTCAGATGCAAGGCCATGGCGGTGGATATGAAGATAAATTTAAATTTAGATTATAGACAAAAGCGGACGTGAGAAGGCACTGGAATTTGGAGAAAGCCTGTGACCGTTTGAAATGAGGCGGATATATAACACTTTCAGAGAACCAACATCGTATTAGTTTAAGCTTATCTCTTCTGTTTTTCGAATTGGCTTTTTTCTTGTTATTTTCTTTTGGTCCAAGGCATGGCCATGCATGTTTATGGTTTCAGCAGTCCATTTTCTTTATAGAGTTTTCTATTTTTCAGCTGGTGTTTGTTGATTTTTTTTTTTTTCCTTGTGTTTGGATTGGTTGGTTGGTGGATTTTATTGAATTTTGCTTTGAGGCGGAGCAGAAGAGATGCAGTGCATGATTTAGAGTTTCTATAAAGGAAAATCACCAGAGCAGGTATTCTTTTTTGGTTTAATTTGAGCCGATATGATATATTTATATAGATGTTCTGCCAATAAACATATACATATAATGGTATGCCCTGTGTTACAGAATGGAGAATGCTATGGTAGATTATGGTTTTTTTTCGAGTTTTTATTTTTCATTTCTATTTTAAGGTATTGCAGGCCGGTTTTAGGTATTCAGATAAAGGTTATTGGGATTTCAATAAGAGAGAGTAATTTGAGGTTTTCAATAATAATTGACTCTTCCAATCTATTTGATAGGTCACTTGATATTTTTATTTTAGGATTGAAATGAGATCTGATTTAACTAACTGTGTCTTCCAGGAAGAGCCGCCCTCGAAGACGGGAGGAGGCAAGAGGATTACATGTCTAAGTTTCGTTTCAGCAGGTACAGTTCACATAAAGCTCTTCAACTTTTCCGCCCATATGTTTTTCGTACTTTCCGGATAGCCCGTAATATAATCTTAATCTTTAGTGAGCGATTTAGAGTTGATGGGTATTAGTTTTGCCATGTTCTCTGTTATGTTATACAATTTGTCACGCACTCTCTCTCTCTGGACTTATATGGAAATTTATTTTGCTTCGACAGGCTGTTCCGGTTGCGGTTGGTTTGCAGTGTAAGGACGTGAAATGACGTGGAGTTTTTCCAGGCCATTTCGTTACATTCCATCATTCGTGGTATTCTCACCATTATTCTGTTGCGCTCCAGTATTCTCACCATGATTTCACAATTAACTAATGAACTTTTGAAAATAACATACCAAAAAAAAAATATATATATATATATATGCCATGAAACAAATAAAATACCTATAATTGATAGGATGACTTCAGTGACACAGACTACTCTCCCCGAGATAGTCTATTCTTTGAGCTTTCTATTCTTTATTTTTAGAAGCATGAGAGGAAATAACATTTTATAGTTATTGCTCAACATTATAAGAGATTGAGCTTTTATTGTCCATTTCCTTTTGCATGATTATTAGATAACTATGATTTGAGATTTTAATATTTATTTTTATGTGTGTGGTTATAAATAGTAAAATTGATTTAAAATAATTTTGAATCAATGAAATTTCCATGCCCATTTCTTTTTATACGACTATTAAGTAAGGATTAAGAGTGAGGAATTAGTGGGATTTTATTGCCCTTTTTTTTAATTAATTAGTTATATTTAAGGTATTTTTTCATATGGATCAAAATATGAGAAATACTTGTCATGAATTAATGAGTGCCGAATCTGTAAAGCAATTAGTTGCCTCTCTTTCTCCTCTGCAATGGCCCTGGATGATTCAATCTCCTTGTTGAGAGAATTGAACGTTGTTAGCAACTCCCTCACTCTGTGCTCAAACCTTACCTTCTCTTCTTCTAAAACCAATTTTTTTCTATCCAATTCAGTTTCTAAAGGCCTGTTTTCCTCCTCAAGGATTTCTTTGCTAGCAGCAATGGATGAAAGTTCATTTTGTAAACATGCTAACATGCTCTTTTTCTGCTCTGTCATGGCTGAAAGCTGTTTCTGTACATCAGAGAATTGTTTTTCTTTTTCCTCTACAACAGCTAAAAGTTGATTCCTTAAATTAGATATTTCTTCTTCACTCTTGGAAGTAGATTCCTTCATTGCTTCCAAGGAGGACATTGTTGAGAGTAATTCTTCTTCCAGTGCTTTACTTCTAGACAATTGTGACACCAAATCATCATGTTTTATTTGCAGCTCTGCAAGAGTGTCTTCCAAAGTACCCTTTTCCTGATCCCACAAACGCTGGTCTACTTCACTTTTTTGAAGTAACTCCTGAGACCTCATCTTAGATTCTTTCAACTCAGATTTCAATGCATTCAATTGGTACTTGATGTACTCCGCCTCTACAGTTAGCTCTCTATCGTTTTGGGCAAATGATGCCATTTCTCTAGCCATCCACTCATGTTTAGTCTTCAGCTCTGCAATAGTGCCTTCCATATTACTCTTTTCAGCATCCCACAAATGCATGTTTTCTTCCATATTACTCTTTTCAGCATTCCCACAACAAGTCCGAATGGCAGAGACATCTCTTGATGAAGATAACAATCATTCTTGGGACATCTTCAATGATTAAAGGAATGACTGGTAATGCAGGTCATCAAGGAAATGATCGACTCTTCCACGAAAGCAAGAAACCCCAGAATCTCTTTTATGTACCTGATCGCAAGAAGAACCTAATGTCCATCTCGGAAATGGAAGTCAAAGGTTACAGGGTGGCACTTATTGATGGAAAGGTACATGTTTGAAAATATATCTTGTTAAGATGTTTTGAGTTCTGGGTTGTATCAAGTTGCAAGAAGTCCACTGGCGACCATGTCCGTTGACTCAGCACTGGAGTTCTGTGAGTCAGATGGTGACTTGAATGCCTAAATTCAAAAGGGAGCATGCAGGTACTTGTCTGAAATGTACTGAAGGAAAATATTATAAGGGGACCATTCTCCTCATGCAGCAGGTCCACAGGCTTGGGACAACCCGAGGAGTTTAAGAATCATGATCAGGAATCTCATGTATACAGGTGGAAGAAAGCCCTTTATGGCTTGAAGCAAAAACACCTCGGGCATAGTATGAGAGGATTGATAGCTGTCTAATGCAGCTGAGACTCACTAGGAGTGAAACCGATCCAAACCATTACTCGAAGGTTGTGGATGATAAACCTCTCATACTAGCACCTATGTCTGACAGGTGCAGACCCTCTCATTTATAAGAGATAGAGGGAGTTGGATTCTGAATGTGGAAAGATAAGCTGCAAGCCTATGACTACCTCAAGGATCTTAACTTTCAGAAGTTATATGGTAGTGATGTTGGACCTGATTTGGGAAATGCCTCTGAGTTTCATAAACTCATTCGCGTTGATGTTCTTGGAGAACCTTCGTCCGGAATCTGTGTTGCAGTTAGCATGGTGAGCTCATATTTGGTTGAGCCTCACTGGATTGGTGCCAAGAATCTTCTAAGATATCTACAAGTCACAATCTCTCATGAATTGAGATACACTGCTGGAAATATGAAACCACATGATTATTCGAATGATAATTGGGCAGGCAGTATGGAGGATCATTAGAGCACTTCTCAGTGTTGTTTCTCTTTGGATTCTGCTTTGATATCATGGATGAGCAGGAAGCAGAAGTCAATTGTTGTAAGCACCGTCAAGACTGGATACATATCTACGAGTATGATCTCGTATGAAGCTGTCTGGATGGGGAAGCTCTTTAGTGAGCTGTTTTGATCTCATACCACTGTGATTCTCTGTAACAACCAGAGGTGGGATGCGATTATTGAGGAATCCCGTATTCTTCGACTACTCCAACAGATAGACATCATCTGGGATATGGTAAGTCGATGAGCAAGGAAGCTCCATTGCACTAAGATGATGTACAGGACAAAGCCCCGAGGAAAGATCAAATTTGTGATTTTCCAAAACGACTTGGAGTCGTCGAGAGACCTTTGTAAAAAGAGTCCTGCATGTTGCATACATTGAGCTCTGGGAGCTCTGGGGGGCTTGCAGTTCTACTAGAGCAACATACGACCACAGGGCAACTCACCCTTCCCTGGTGGTGCGCACTGGAACAAGATGATTCGCTCTCTTGTGGGACAAGATGATTCACTCTCTTGTGTAGCAGGATGATTAGTTCTCCTATGAGGCCTGGATTGATGTGTTCTCCATGGCAGCCTGGATTGATGTGTTCTCCATGGCGATTGTCGCAGAATTGATGTGTTCTCCTGTGAGGACAGGATTGATTAATTTCTCCTGTCGAGGCATCCTACCCATGCAGTTTGGGACTCATGGGAAGTACCTCTCATCTAATCAATGAGTAGGGAAATGAAGTTAGGGACCATAGTAGTACCGATGGACGCATCGTTGTATCTACCGTACTCCTAACGGCTGGATGACCTCCATTGGATGTTGATAATGTTACTGTCTGGGACCAGTTGGTAGGGTAGTCATCTATTGACGCTTGACTTCGTCGGCTGAGACTGGTCTGGGACAAGTAGTACATACTCCGAGACTGACTTCGTGTCAGTGCAGGACTGGTCTGGGACCAGTGAGAGTCGTACATACTATGACGCTGACTTCGGGTCGGTTGAGACTGGTCTAGGATCAGTAGTACACTCTCTGAGCCTGCGATACTGGTCTGGGACCAGTGGTAGGAGTTGTGCATACTATGACGCTGACTTCGGGTCGGTTGAGACTGGTCTGGGACCAATGGTACATACTCTGAAACTGACTTCGTGTCAGTGCAGTACTGGTCTAGGACCAGTGAGAGTGGTACATACTATGACGCGGACTTCGGGTCCACTGAGACTGGTCTCAGACCAGTGGTACACTCTCTGAGACTGCGATACAAGTCTGGGACCAGGAGTGGCACCTACTATGACGCTGACTTTGGGTCAGTTGAGACTGGTCTGGGACTAGTGTACACACTCTGAGTCTGACTTCAGTTTAGTGGAGAATGGTATGAGACATTCTCGATCAATTCTTCTTCTTCATAGTTCAGCGGGATGAGCAGAGTAGAGCCAGCAAAGCAGAGCTAGCAAAGCTGAGCTGAGCTGAGCAGAGCTAAGCAGAGCAGAGCTAGCAGAGCTGAAGTGTATTAACCTAGAGCAATGATTAAAAAATGGGAAGCGAAAGTGTATTAAACTGGAGCAGTGTATTAAGACTGATTGTATTAAAAAATGGGAAGCGAAGGTGTGCGATATGGCGGTATGTAACATAAAACGTAGCATAGAATACGACCAACCAAACTGGGCGCAGGATATGGATGTGGAGTATGGGGATAAACCACAGTCCATGCAGCCACAACCGAACTCAAGCCCATTCAAAATAGTAACACACCATTCCAGCGTATCACCTCCATGCTCAATGCACCATTCTGTCAATTAGAAACAAAATGAAATCCAGGCTTACCACTCTTCCAATTCTTGCTCACTAGTCTCCTGGAGCAATGAAGAAAACCGTTCGCCAACCACTCTTCGAGACTGGATTTACAGTCGCCGGAACGCTCTCCTT
>APFE031249447.1:17153-51953 GCA_000404065.3 Pinus taeda
TTTGAAGTATAACGTTTTATTACTTCTTGGCTGGTTTATGTGTTTAAATGGATTAGCATTTTGTTTTCGCAAAATATATATTAAATTATTAAAAGTAAATTATTAAAAGGGTGTGAAATTTTGAATTTTAAAAATAAAATTAAGTTAAAATGTAATGAATAAAGATGTAATAAAAGTTATTGGCACTAATAATTATTGATAATTGTGGAATTTTTTTCCAAAATAAATATTGAGGAAGAAAATAATTTTAATAGTATTACGAAAATTGTTTTCATAAGTTTTTAAATATTGAGAGGTTAACCTCAATGGATTCAAAAATTTTAATTTGAGACAACAATTTCAAAGAATGCGATTTTTTGTTGTTTAAAATGTATTTGTGAATGCATAAATGGATTCATTGATAAAAACAACTAAATTCACACAATCACATAAATATAATCATATAGCAGGCACAAATGGTGTATGTGTAAACACTCGCACACAGATTTACATTCAGATTACTCTATTAAATAGAGTTTTTGAGATCCAACTTATTCCTAATTTAGAGAGAGTTGTTGAGAGAATTTCTCAACCATCACAAACCAATTTCTCAAATATAGAATGTAAGCATTAACTTCAACATCCCCCCTTAATGATTACATTACATGAAAATAACAAAATAATCAAGCTTATCAGTAGATGCTCCATCAAGTTGCCTCATAACCCTTGGAAAGGTGTAGTTGGCAAGTTGGATTTCCCGAGTTCCCTTCCTCAACTTCCGAATCAAGGACCTCCCGAAGTCAATTACTGGACAACATCCCAATCTATCACATAACCTCATTAGGAAACCACTTCCATGTCTACCACTAATGAGGGATCCTTCCCTAGATCCGTAACTGCCATACTATCTAGACAACCATCCTTATTGAGCCTTACTACTACTTGATTTCTTCAAACACAATTGATTGCAATGGATAAAGCAGAAGGGTTGATATGTTGCATCTTCAAGTCAAAAATACATTTACCTTTTTAGCGATACTTCACTACTCGTGAATCAAAGCAAGCTTTGTGACGCCTGAACAAAGAAACTTTCCGCCATAACAGCTGGTCAAATACGGCCCGCATCTGCAAATTCATACGTTGTTGCCCATGGTAGACAAGTCCATAAATTTACAGTAAACGCCTAGCTAAGCATGTGATTGACAATTAGCATTTGTGGTGGCGTCACAGAGGCGTCATGGTCGGGGAGCAGCTACAGATTGATAAAAATAGCTGGTCCAAATGTTGGAGGCCAAAAACAGCACCGCTCAGGAGATCGCTGCTCAGGCAGAACAGAGAAATGCCCAGTTTCAAATGCCACAGACAGAATTAAGAATTTCTATGAGCAGAACATGGCCCAGGTTAATTTGAGCTTCCGGCGACAGGTTGTTGTGGTACGAGACGTACCTACGGCCTTCAAGAATGCAGAGGATATTATTGGTGTACAATCCTCTTTTTCACCGCGACGACAATTCGTGAATTTTGATGATGGTACCAAATATGTGGGGAATCAAAAAAACAGGATGCCTGGCATGCAAGCAGCAACATTCAAAATGCTTTTTCCTTTCAATGAAAAGGAAGATACGAGAATCGCAAGAAACGCATCGTCGACTGCACAGGCATACGAAAAACAAATAAATTAACATAGGAAATCAATTTCCACTCTTATTTTTCAAGGATTTAGACTCACAATACACAAGCCTCTGATCCTGTGCTCGGATACCATGATAAAAACAACTAAATTCACACAATCACAAAAACATAATCATATATCAGGCACAAATGGTGTATGTGTAAACACTCATTTGAAATCCAACTTATTCCTAATTTAGAGAGAGTGGTCGAGAGAATTTTTCAACCATCACAAACCAATTTCTCAAATATGGAATGTAAGCATTAACTTCAACATTCATCAGCTTGAAATCCCCCAGCACTCTAATTTTATAGGTTAAAAAACTCAAACTCTAGTTTCTAAAAATATCTCCTTAATTTTGGTTAAAATTAACCAAAACAAAATCATGAAAAAAACCATTTCGTCTATAAGTTAGATTACCTCTTTTAAAAAGTAGTTGTTTGTGTTTTCGAGATTCATTCCTTTTAAAAATTAGTTGTTTTTGTTTTTGAGATTCATTATAATTGTTGAAATGAGAGGTGAGGATATTTAAATGATAAGGGGATATTGAATTTTTTTTAAAAATTAATATTAATTAAAAAATTCATTTTAGTTTTGTAAGAAAATTCAAATAAATAATAATTGAAGTAAATAATAAATAAATTATTATAATTTGATGTGGTTTTGTTGATTAATAGTGAATGAGTTCGTTTAATTGTAATAAATAAATAACTTTAATAAAAGTAGTTATTTATATTTTATTAATTAAAAGTTTATATTTACCAACATAGATTCATCTTAACTCCGTCTTGAGGTGCAAATTTCTTTTAAAGTGAAAAGAGACTTGATCCATCTACTCGCTCGGTAGAAATAGATTTAAAATGAATCAAGACTGATTATAATAATGTCCATACAATAAGTTTATAACAATTGATAACTATTGAGATCAACTTGTTTTTCGCAGCATTGAAATTTATTTTTACTTTAATTATAAGTAAATGAAAAGCGTCTTTTATCATATTAAATTTGACTATTCATCATAATTTTTCTCAACTTCTATGTAGAGGATAAACCACCATACAACACTAAATATTTATGCCATATATATCTATATATATTTTCAATTTATAATTTTAATGCTATATTTATTAAAGAGATTTTTACTTTATAAAATTTATTTGTAATATGTAACACCTAAAAAAAATTAGCCATATATAATAATTTTATAATTTTAATACTATATTTATTAAAGGATATTTTACTTTATAAAATATATTTGTATATGTTAACACATAAAAAATAAAATTATAATTCAATTATTATTATTTTTTATTAATTTCTTAGAGTTACATAAATAATTATACATCCCTCATGGTAAGCATACATTATGGAAGTTTGTATAAACTTTTTTCCTAATTAAACTATTATCAATTTCTTATAAATATAGTTATTATCATTTTCTTGATTGCATAAAAAATTTCGAAGAATATGATATCAAAATTCATGTGTGGTTCATTCATGGTTCATCATTAGAATAAGATGGAGAATCTTATCATGACATCAAGATTAAATATGAATAACCACCTAGAGAAATAATTTCTAGACGTAGAACCTAATAATTAGTTTTGACTAGAAATTGTTATTTCTTAATAAAAAAATTAATATAATGAAAGTAAACATTAAGAATTTATTTTAATAGAATTATACATTCCATAATTTAAAAAAAATGTAATATTAATAGAGAAACATTAAGAATTTATTTATTTTTAATGGAATTAGAATTTAAAAACCAAAAATTAATAGAATAATATTTCGTCATATTTAAATAATTACATTGAGTCAAAATTGATAAACTGAAAGTCAAATAAAATAGTAAAATATTTAATTTTGAATAAATAGATAAATATTTTATTTATTTATTTAAGTATCGACTACATAAATAGATATTTTGAACTAAATATATAAATATTGAGTTTTGGATAAATAGATTTATGAGTAAATACATATTTTGTTTATTTATTTGTTGATTAAAGATTTCTTTTTTTTGTCAAGTTGTCTCTAATTCTCTAGGCTTGACTTGTGGCTCGCCAAAGTCATTTGGGGATCACAACCTGTCTGGGCCACACCAACCCTAAGATGACTTGAAAAACCACAACCCAGGGGCATCTAAGCCGTCAAAGTCATCCAGGGATCGTACCCGACAATGGACCAATCCAGCTGGCAATGGACCAATCCAGCCCTAAGCTGACTAGGACTTAGCATGTGTTATCCCCCTAGCACATGCACAACAACCTTTGTGATGTTTGATCCTCGGTTGCCTTGTTAAGAAGGCTCATGGTGAACCGATTGTGCTAGTGAGACTTAAATTTATTTATTAGAATTTTCAATAAAAATAAATCTGTTTATTTTTATTCAAAACAGTAATAAATAAACAAATAAATAAAAAAATACATTATTTTATCTATCTTATTCAAAACTTAAATATCTACTATTATTTTAACTTAGTCTTACCAGTTTGACCTCAATGTAATATTTATTAAACATTGACCAAAATATTAATTATTTTAATTTTAAATAATTTATTTAATTATGGAATTATATTTATTTAAAAAAAAATCTTAATTAATAGCTATTTTACGCTTACTTTCATTATATTAAAATATTTTTGATTAATGAATTATAATTTCTAGTCAAAACTAATTGTGAGATTCTAACGTTCAAAAATTAATTCTTTACATCGCTATCCATGTATAATTTGATGCCATGATATGATTCTACATCTTTTCCTAATGATGAACCATGCCAGATGGTTCGAAATGCATCGACAACTAAATTTTGATTTGAACTTCTCCAAAAAATTTCTTGCAATCATTATCATTGTATAAGCAATTATACATTCCTCATGCTAAGTACACATTATGGAAGTTTGTAATAAATATTATAATGACTATGATATCATTCACGAGTACTGGAATTTTATAGAACAAGTAATGTTATTATTAAAGATGATTAAACCACACTACTAGAGATAGGGGGTTTTAAGTCAATATTTGAAACAATTTTTGGGTAAATTGTCTTAACTTGAGACAAAAGAAAACTTGTATATTGCCTTAGATATTTTCTTTAAGCGAGTGTATCAGATTTTTGACCTAAAAAATTGTCTCTATAAAGATAATATATAACATAACTATTATTGTTTCTTAGAAGACAATTCATTTTTGTCTTTATATAGACAATATGTCTTTAATCGTAGCTATTGTCTCTCTATAGACAATAAAAAATAATATTTAATGACAATACAATATCACTTTTTTTTTCTTTAGAGACAATATAAAACAATGAATCTATCAAAATATCTCAATAATGAAATAAATCAATATAAAAAATATTTAATTAAAATAAACCACATTATCATTAATTAATTAATTCATGTTAGTGCATAGTGGAATCGAACCACCAACCTCTTGCTTATAAGGCAGATGCTCTTCCATTAAGCTAGCACCCTCTAAAGTATTGTGTGAGGATTTATCGAAGTCCTTGAGAATGCATATATATATAATAAATATATATTATATATATTAATTTTTTAAAAATGCTCGACACATAATGGCATAATCTTTGTAAAATCTATAATCATGCAACTCTTATCTTTAACTTAATAAAAAATAACTCAATGGAGTAATCTCAATTTCACACCCCTATAACATGACCTGTACAATAAAATAACAATACACACTAATCTACAAACAATTTAGTCTAGTTATACAAAGAAAACTAACTAGAATTATCACAAGTTGTTAATATCTTTCTACAGCTACTGAATAACTCTTTCAGTCCATTTGAATTCACTCCATTTATCTATTACCCATTTATCCTTCTCTTTCTCTACCCCTCTCTCTAACAAAACACATTCTCTCTCTCAAAGTCACTCTGTCCCATTCTCTATCTCTCTCTCAATGCCCCTCCCACCCTCTATACTACTAGTCCCCTATCCCTTTGTAACCCCGTTTATCTCTCTCCCACCTTATCTACCTCCCTTATTTCTCTTTTTCCATATTTGCCTCTCTCTTCCGTCCCTCCCTCTCTCTCTTCCCTCCACCTTCCTCTCTCTCATTACTACCATCCCCCTACCCAACTCCCCCCCTCCACTTTCTCTCTCTATCTCTTCCTCCCACTCCCATCTTTCTCTCTTCCTCCTTCCCTCTCTATTTAAATTTCTCTCCCGCCCACTCTCTCTCTCTTTACCCACTTTCTTTGTCACTCTCTTCCATTCACTCTCACCCTTTCTTTCCCTCCCTCACACCCCACTTTCTCTTTCACATTTAACCATATATCTTACTACTCTTTATCCATCTATTTTACTCTCACTCTTCATTACAAGGTGATAAATTTATTATTTGTCATTTTACTACAAGGACATATACGAAATAAGCACATATAACGAAGTTGTGCATACATGGAAGACATCTGCATATACGAAAAGTGTGCATATACAAAAGTCGCACATATTTTGTATCACATATCTTTCGTATATGTGCAACTTCCATATATTCACATATCTTTTGTATATGCACAACTTTTGTATATAGGCATATACGGAGGCCACGTATATATGGAGGATGATGTTGTGCACAACTTCTGTATATGCGTATCTTCAGTATATGGACATATATGGAAGTTTTATATATACATAAGAAACCTATAAATGAAAGATGCACATATACATAGTTTATGTGCAACTTCAACCATTGTATATGCACAAACTCTATATATGTGTAATTTTTGTATATGTGCAACTTCCCTATATGTGCATATACAAATGATATTTTCATTAATAAAATATGCACATATACGGAAGTTGTGCCTACACAAAGGTTAAAGTTCTACACAACTTCTATATATGCACATATTTTCAATACATGCACATATCTTTCATATATGCGCAACTTCTATATATGCACATATCTTCCGTATATGTGTGACTTCTGTATATGCACATATATTTTATATGTGCACAACTTCTATATATGCACATATCTTTTGCATGTTCTCATATCTTTTGTATATATGAAACTTTCATATATGTTCATATCTTCCATATATATGAAACTTTTGTATATGCACATATAAGGAAGATGCACATATACAGAAGTAGTGTTCAACTTTCGTAATATGCATATATAATGACCTCTATCTATGCACAACTTCTGTATATGTGCACATCTTCTGTATATGAAAACTTTCTTATATGTGCATATCTACATTATATCGTAACTTCTATAGTTGCGTATATATGGTATATATGTGCATATACGAAAAATGTGCATGTACGGAAGATATGTGCATATACGAAATATGTGCCTATACGGAAGTCACACAACTTCTATATATGTGCATCTTCTATATCGCATATATTTCATATATGTGTAATTTTTGTATATATGCAACTTCTCTATATGGACAACTTTCATATATATGAAACTTTTGTATACGTGTTTATTTTCCATATATACACATATTTTTTGTAAATGTGTATATATTCCATATATGCACATATTTGTACACAACTTCAACCTTTGTATATAAAAAACTTCCATATATGTACATATATTCTGTATGTGCGTAACTTTCATATATACACATATAAGAAATTTGCGCACATACAGAATATATGTGCATAAAGGGAAGATATGCTATATAGAAGATGCACATATATAGAAACCGTGTGACTCTCGTATAGAGGCATACCATGTGTATATGCACATGTATTATGTATATGCGCAACTTATCATTTGTATTTTTGCATATATGGAAGTTGTGCATATAAGGTAAATGCGCATATATGGAAGATATGCACATATATAAAAGTTACACATATGCAAAAAAATATGCACATATATATAAATTGTGCATATATGGAAGTTGTGCTTATATGGAGGATGTATATTTATAATACAGAAGTTGTACACTAATTCTTTATATGCACAACTTTTGTATATTTACATATACGGAAGTTGTGCATATATGGAAGATATGCACATATACGAAACTTGTACATATACATAAGATACACACATATACAAAAGTTGCATATATACAAAAGATATGTGTATATATGGAAGTTATTTTGAATATCAGCCTCTCTATAGGCACAACTTCCATATATGTGCATATACGAAATTTGTGCATATATGGATGTTGCGCACATATAGTGGCTGAAGTTGCACATAAATTATGTATATGTGCATCTTCCATATATGCATACTTTTTGTATATGTGCATCTACCATATATGTACAAGTTCCATATATGTGCATATACGAAAGCTATGCATATACATTAGTTGTCCACAACTTCAGCCTCTATATATATGTCTTACGTATGTGTGCAACTTCTGTATATGTGCATATATTCTGTATATATGGAACTTCCCTGTATGCACATATATGAAAGTTCCTCCTCTTGTTATTTATTTTTAGCATGTTCCTCCTCTTCTTTCCTCTTTTTTTTTTCCTCTTCTTCTTCCTTCCTTTTCTTTTCATCTTCTCTCCTCATAGCTTCTTGGGCTTCTCTTTTTATCTTCAAGGGTTATTTTTGTTTCCTTGCTTTCTCGACCTTCGATGCTTCAATTTATTTCATACTTTGTTGAGATTCATTCCCCGTATTGAATAATAATCTTGTTTTATCATTTTTGTCTCTTCAAAGCTTCCTCATTATTCCAAATATCAAATTGGTATTCTCACCTATATTTGCATGATTTACACTTAATTTCTATAACCAACAAGGGGGCATATCTATGGTGACTTAGTTTCCAAAAATGGATTATTTGAAGCTATTAGCTTTTTTCTAAGCTTAATTCATGTCCCTGAATCCATAAGTGCCTAAGAAAAATGGCATGAGTGTCCATGAATTTTTTTATCTCTAGAAAGAGATACTCCAACACCATTTACTACCTAGTATGCAATATTTGATCCCTTGGAGGACAATTTTTCTATAATGACTCTGGGTAGTAGGCAAGGTGACTTCATGGTGCCATATATACTCATATATGTTCTCTTTTCTTGTGAATACCAATCTCTAACTCTTCCAAAAACTTACCTAACATTCTAGGATATGTAGGGTCATTCAGGTGCTAAACAATAGTTCATAAAGGGAAATCAGAAAGCTATCGCATACCCTTGCGTGTGGTATATGCCACGTGTGCTTCTAGAAATCTCAGGGGTAAATGTGAATGGGTGATTTTTTAAGAGAAAATGTATATCCCATATCTATGAATGAGTTCAAAGCACACATTATTTCTAGCAGATAAGAAGAAATGTGAAATTGATGTTGTTCCCTTAGAAGCTCTTCACATTCCTTTTTTATGTTCACCTTTAATTTTACTATTATATCTCCTCAATTGAACTTATTTCCCATAATAGTAATAAAATATATTAAGGGGACATAGGCTTCCTTAAAATCTTTAGCATTTGTATTGCCATATAGCTTGGAAAGCATGGTTTCCATGAGTTCATATTGAGTCCTTAGTAGGGGTATTACCCTAAAAGAATTGACTTGAAATAGTTTCCTTTGACAAACCATTTTTCATCAGTTCTCTTAGATCAAACATTAATGATTTGAGCTATTCTTCATCCAAGGTGATTTCCTCTGCTGATATGTTATAATAAGTTCTAATGGAAGGGGAATGGAAAGAAGAAATTTATTTTTCCTTTCACATCCTAGATCATCAAATTTTCTATTTTTACACACTTTATGATCCATGGAATGACCTTCAAGTATCCATGGAATGACCTCTAATAGGGTGCTACTACTACCTCTCTTTTAGAGGCTCAATTATCCTCCCCTCTGCAGTGAAATAAATTTGACACACATACAACCGAACACTCACCAGACACACCCCCTTACATTTAAAATGTGGATTCGTGTTCTTCTCTCTTGCTGATAGTTAGAGCCAAGGAAAATCTATAAGAATACATGGAAACCAGGGTGATACTCTGAATGCGGCTCCTATTCCAAACGATGTGAGGTCTAATTGGTACTTCACATCGGGGAGACCCCTTGGTTGATGGAGTTCCAACACCATTAACAATATACATATACAAAAGTTACGAACTTACGAAATTTGCACATATACAAAAGAAATGTCATACAAGAGATGCACATATAAAAAAGTTGTGCAATTCCCATATAAGAAGATCTTTTGTATATGCACATATTATTTGTATATGTGCACCCTTAGTATATGCACATATATTCCAATTATTCACATATATGGAAGTTGTGTATATATTGTACATAAAAATATACATAAGATGTGTATATATGGAAGTTACACATACATAGAAGAGATGCACATATACGGAAGCAATGCATATGCGAAAATTGTGTATATACAAAAGATGTGTGCATATGAGGAAGTTGTGCATATATGGAGGTTGCCATATATGAATATTATGAAAGTTTTCCAATGCCTTTATATATTTTCATATACGAAAGTTGCGAATGTCTGGAAGATATGCACATATAAGGAAGTTGTACATATACAAAAGATATTTGCATATATGGAAGCTATGTAGAAATTCGTTTGTATAGGTGAAACTTCCATATATGTGCAAACAAATGTGCATATACAAAAGTTGGGCATATACGTAATTTTCACATATACATAGGTTGCACATATACAGTGGATGAAGTTGCACATAAATTATGTATATATGCGTCTTCCATAAATGTGAAATTTCTATATATGTGCATCTAATTCTATATATGCACACTTTTCGTATATGTGCATGTCTTTCTTATATGTGCATGTCTTCCATATATACACATATCTTCCATATATGTGTTTCTTCCGTAGAGTAAGGGTAGTGGCAGAGAACCGTTACAGTGTTGGACTGCTTTTAATTTTAACTGAGATTTCTGCTTCCTTGACACAAAATGTATTTCATCTATATTCATCCTCTTCCTTATGAATTCTAAAGAAAAATCATCACACGTAGGAAAATTTACAGTTTATAAGGAGGAAGTTCATAGCCATAAATTATGATTTTTGTGAAATGTTTGTAGAGATACCAATCTCCAACCTTAGCTTGTTCACTAAGAATGGGAAAGGAATGGATAATGGAGTGGTAGCAGAGATTAAATTTGGAATGGGTGGTTTCAATGGTTTATTTCAAATTACTATTATTAGCGTGTCAAATTTAATGAATTAAACTTTGGTGGGGTGATTAATAATTCAACGGGAAACTGGCTAAGTTTATTGGAAGATTTGGAGATAATTGTTTTGGCAGGGGCGGTAGAGCCATGCCAAAATAAGAGGAGGGTTGGCAGGAAGGTTGGCAGCTAGGGGGGCGGGTTTGGCGGTAAGCAGTATAGGATTAGGGTATATGCATAGCTTACATATATGCACATATATGGAATTTGTACATATACATAAACTGTGAATATATGGAATATGAACATATACATAATTTATGTGCAACTTTAGCACTGTATATGCGCAACATTTGTATATGAAAATATACGGAAGTTGTGCCTATAGAGAGGCTGATGTTCAAAATAAATTCCATATATACACATATCTTTTGTATATGTGCAACTTCTGTACATGTACAACTTTCCTATATGTGCATATCTTCCATATACGAGTTTCATCAATAAGAAAATAGGAGAGCCATTGGATTGAGAACATATCAATGGATGAGAGGTGTTCAATCGACATTGGAGTCGATTTAACAACATAGCAGAAACCAACGGATCGTCCTAATCGATGGATACTAATGACAGAAGAGGAATGACAGAGATTAAGCGCTAACCCTTTATTAAGCCAGGTTTCTTTAAGTTCTGTATTGACCATGTGGGCAGTTTCCAAAGACAGGAAGTGGTATCTCGCACACCCTAAAGGTGGGAAACTGTATTTCTAAATTCTACGCGATTAACCTTAGCAGTTGATACATAGCACAGGAAATCAAATTTTCTCGCGTGCTTTCGTAGTGTTAACCGTCGTGCTAGTTGGAGCGTGAGATTGCGCGATATCTATTGCATTGAGAAGGGTCACATTGACGGTGCAGATTGTCCGGGCTAGTTGGCGAGTGGACAATGTGATGGAAGAATATCTACGGTGATCATGCGGGAACTTGCAAGGAAGTTACCTCGGCTAGCGAACACGATAAACTCATTAAAAATAGTTTAAAGTTCTGCAAGATCAGACCATCTGTTGAATGGGTGATCAGATGCATATCGCTTCCAAAAGTGCATGCAGGCTAACTTTTGTTTCAGACACAATAAGGTTTTATACAACGAGGTTAAAACCTTCTTGATTTCTGACCATCAAGACCATTCATTATTGGTTGATTGGTATGGTTTCATTGTGAAGTCTACCAATTTTAATGCTTCCGATGTACACGTGAGCCCATAACCCACAGGTCCACGCGCTAATTTTGTAAAGATACAACTTTGCTATGACCAAGCAGCTTTGCTATCATCAATTCACCAGTACTTGATTTTTATAGAATAGGTAAGTTATTATCAAATATTATTAAACCATACTACTATAGATGGGGGTTTTAAGTGAATATTTGAAACAATTTTTGGGTAAATTGTCTTAACTTGAGACAAAAGAAAATTTCTATATTTCCTTAGATATTGTCTTTAAGCGAGTTTCTCAAATTGTTGTCCTAAAAAAATGTCTCTATAAAGATAATATATAATAGAAGTATTATTGTTTCTTAGAAGACAATTCATTTTTGTTTTTATAGAGACAATGTGTCTTTAATCGTAGCTATTGTCTCTCTATAGACAATAAAAAAATAGTTAATGACAATAAAATATCACTTTTTTCTCTTTAGAGAAAATATAAAACAATGAATTCTAGAAAAATATCTCAACATTGAAATAAATCAATAAAAAAATATTTAATTAATAATAAACTACATTATGATTAATTAATTAATTCATGTTAGCACATAGTGGAATGGAACCACCAACCTCTTGCTTATAAGGCAGATGCTCTTCCATTAAGCTAGAAACCTCTAAAGAATTGTGTGAGGAGTTATCGAATTCCTTGAAATTGTATATATATAGACATTAATTTTTAAAAACTGCTCAACACATAATGGCATAATCCTTGTAAAATCTATAATCATGTAGCCCTTATTTTTTAATAAAAAATAATTCAATGGAGTAAGATCAATTTCACACCCCTGTAACATGACATATACAATAAGATAGCAATACTCAATTATCTATAAATAATTTAATATAGTTATACAAAGAAAACAAACTAGAATTATCACAAGTTGTTAATATCTTGCTACAACTACTGAATAAATCTTTCAGTCCATTTGAACTCACTCCATTTATCTATTACCCATTTATCCTTCTCTTTCTCTACCCCTCTCTCTGACAACATACATTCTCTCTCTCCCATTCTATATATCTCTCTCAATGCCCCTCCCACCCTCTAAACTACTAGCCCTCCCTTCCTATATAACCCCCTTTATCTCTCTCCCACCTTCTCTACCTCCCTTCTCTTTTTCCATATCTGCCTCTCTCTTTCCCTTGCTCCCTCTCTCTCTTCCCTCCACCTTCCTCTCTCTAATTACCACCATCCCCCTACCCAACTCCCCCCTCCACTTTCTCTCTCTATCTCTCTCTCTTCCTCCAACTCCCATATTTCTCTCTTCCTCCTTCCCTCTCTTTCTCCCCTCTCTATTTACATTTTTCTCCCTCCTACTCTCTCTCTTTACCCACTTTCTTTGTCACTCTCTCCCATTCACTCTCACCCTTTCTTTTCCTCCCTCACACCCCACTTTCTCTCACACATTTACCCCTATATCTTGCTACTCTTTATCCATCTATCTCACTCTCACTCTTCACTACAAGGTGACAAATCCATTATTTTTCCTTTTACTACAAGGGCATATATGAAAGAAGCGCATATATTGAAGTTGTGCATATATGGAAGACATGTGCATATATGAAAAGTGTGCATATACAAAATTTGCACATCTTTTGTATCAAATATATTCCGTATATAAACATATATGGAAGTTACATATATACATAAGCAACCTATAAATGGAAGATGCACATATACATAATTTATGTGCAACTTCAACCATTGTATATGCACAACCTCCGTATATGCGTAATTTTTGTATATGTGCAACTTCCCTATATGTTCATATACAGACGATATTTTCATATATAAAAGATGCACATATATGGAAGTTGTGCCTGCACAAAGGTTAAGTTTTTACACAACTTCTGTAGATGCATATATTTTCCATATATGTGCAGAACTTCTGTATATGTGCATATCTTTTGCATACGCTAATATCATATGTATATATGAAACTTTCATATATGTTCATATCTTCCATATATAAGTAACTTTTGTATATACACATTATGGAAGCTACACATATATAAAAGTAGTGTGCAACTTTCGTAATATGCATATATAACAACCTCCATATATGCACAACTTCTGTATATGCACACATCTTCTATATATGAAAAACTTTCGTATATGCGGATATATACCATATATCCGCAACTTCCATATTTGCGTATATATGGTAGATATGTGCACATATGAATATTGCGCATGTACGAAATATGTGCATATACGGAAGTCACACAACTTCTATATATGTGCATCTTCTATATCTCATATCTTTTGTATATGTGCAAATTTTGTATATATGCAACTTCTCTATATAGACAAATTTCATATATATGAAACTTTTGTATACATGTCTATCTTCCATATATGCACAACATTCATATATGCACATAAATTTCGTATATGTGTATATATTCTCTATATGCACATATTTGTACACAACTTCAACCTTTGTATATAAGAAGCTTTCATATACTCACATATATTCCATATGTGCATAACTTTCATACATACACATATACGAGATTTGTGCACATGCAGAATATATGTGCATAAAGGGAAGATATGCAATATATAACATGCACATATATAGAAACGGTGGGACTCCTGTATAACAGAATACCATGTGTATATGCACATACATTTTGTATATGCGCAGTTTATCATTTGTATTTGCGCATATATGGAGTTTGTGCATATATAGTAGATGCAAATATATAGAAGATATGCACATATATAAAAGTTACACATATGCAAAAAAATATGCGCATATACAGAAGTTGTGCACTACTTCTGTATATGTGAAACTTTTGTATATTTGCATATACGGAAGTTGCACATATATGGAAGATATGCACATATATGAAACTTGTACATATAGAGAGGATGTGCACATATACAAAAGTTGCATATATATAGAATCTATGTGTATATATGGAAGTTATTTTGAATATCAACCTCTATATAGGCGCAACTTCCGTATATGTGCATATACAAATGTTGCGCATATATAGTGGCTGAAGTTGCACATAAATGTATATGTACATCTTATATATGCATATTTTATGTATATGTGCATCTACCGTATATATACAAGTTCCATATATGTGCATATATGGAAGCTATGCATATACAGTATTTGTGCACAACTTCAACCCCTCTATATATGTAGCTTACATATATGTGCAACTACGGTATATGCTCATATATTCTATTTTATATATATGCAACTTCCCTGTATGCACATATACAAAAGTTCCTCCTCTTGTTCCTCAACTTCCTCCTCTTCTTTCTTATTTTTTATTTTTATTTTCTATTATTCTTCCTTCCTTTTATTTTCATATTCTCTCCTCATAGCTTCTTCTTGGGCTTCTTTTTTTATCCTCAAGGGTTATTTTCATTACCTTGCTTTCTCGACCTTCAATGTTTCAATTTATTTCATACTTTGTTGAGATCCATTTCCCATCCCAAATAAATTTTTTTTTATCAGCTTTATCTCTTGAAAGCTTCCTCATCATTCCAAATATGAAATTGATATCCCAGCTATATTTGCATGATTTACACTTATTTTTTATAACCAACAAGGGTTCATATCTATGGTGTCTTAATTTCCAAAAATGGATTATTTCAAGCTATTAGCCTTTGTCTAAGCTTACTTCATGTCTATGAATCCATAAGTACCTAAGAAAAATGGCATGAGTGTTCATGAAATTTTTTTATCTCTAGAAAGAGATACTCCAGCACCATTTACTACATAGTATGCAATATTTCATCTCTTGGAGGACAATTTGTCTATAATTACTCTGGGTAGTAGGCAGGGTGACTTCATGGTGCCATATATACTCATATATGTTCTCTTTTCTTGTGCATACCAATCTCTAACTCTTCCAAAAACTTACCTGAAATTCTAGGATATGTAGGGTCACTGGGGTGCCAAACAATAGTTCATAAAGGGAAATCAGAAAGCCATGACATACTTTTGCATATGATATATGCCACTTTTTCTTCCAGAAATATTAGTAGTAAATGTGATTGGGAGATTTTTCGAGAGAATTTCTATCCCATATCTAGGAATGAGTTCAAAGTACACATTATTTCTAGCAGATAAGAAGAAATGTGAAATTGATGTTGTTCCCTTAGAACCTCTTCACATTCCTTTTTTATGTTCACCTTTAATTTTACTATTAATATATCTCCCCAATCGAACTTATTTCCTATAATAGCAATAAAATATATTAGGGGGACACAGGCTTCGTTAAAAATTTTAGCATTTCTATTTCCATATGGCTTGGAAAACATGGTTTCCATGAGTTCATATTGATTCCTTAGTAGGGGGTATTACCCTAAAAGAATTGACTTGAAATATTTTCCTTTGATAAACCATTGTTTCATCAGTTCTCTTAGATCAAACATTAATGATCTGAACTATTCTTCATCCAAGGTGATTTCCTCTGCTCATATGTTATAATAAGTGCTAATAGAAGGGGAGTGGAAGGAAGAAATTTATTTTTCCTTTCACATCGTAGATCATCAAATTTTCTATTTTTACACACTTTATGATCCATGGAATGACCTTCAAGTATCCATGGAATGGCCTCTAATAGGGTGGTCCTACTACATCTCTCTTAGATGCTCAATTATCCTCCACTCCATAGTGAAATATATTTGACACACATACAACTGAACACTTACCAGACATACCCTCTTACATTTATAAGGTGGATTCATGTTCTTCTCTCTTGCTGACAGTTAGAGTCAAGGAAAATCTATAATACTACATGGAAACCAGGATGATACTCTGAATGGGGATCCTATTCCAAAGAGTGTGAGATCTAATTGGGACTTCACATTGGGGACACCCCTTGGTTGATGGAGTTCCAACACCATTAATAATACACATATATAAAATACACACTTACAAAATTTGCACATATACAGAAGAAATGTGATACAAGAGATGCACATATAAACAAGTTGTGCAACTCCCATATAAGAAGATCTTTCGTATATGCACATATTATTTGTATATGTGCATCCTTAATATATGCACATATATTCCACATATTCACATATTTGGAAGTTGTTTATATATTGTACATAAGCATATACATAGGATGTGTATATATGGAAGTTAGACATACATGGAAGAGATGAACATATACAGAAGTTGCACATATACGAAAATTGTGTATATACAAAAGATGTGTGCATATGCGGAGCTTGTGCATATATGGATGTTGCCATATATGCATATTACAAAACTTTTTCAATGCTTTTATATATGTGCATATATGGAAGTTGCGCATGTGTGGAAGATATGCACATATATGAAAGTTGTACATATACAAAAGATATTTGCATATATGGAAGCTGTGTAGAAATTTATTTCTATAGGTGAAACTTCCATATATGCACATCTTATGTATATGCACATATCTTGCATATATGTGCAAAAAAATGTGCATATACGGAAGTTGGCCATATACGTAATTTGCGCATATATAGAAGCTACACATATACAGTGGATGAAGTTGCACATAAATTATGTATATATGCATCTTCCATAAATCTGAAATTTCTATATATGTGCATCTAATTCTATATATGCACACTTTTATACAAAAGATATTTGCATATATGGAAGCTGTGTAGAAATTTATTTCTATAGGTGAAACTTCCATATATGCACATCTTATGTATATGCACATATCTTGCATATATGTGCAAAAAAATGTGCATATACGGAAGTTGGCCATATACGTAATTTGCGCATATATAGAAGCTACACATATACAGTGGATGAAGTTGCACATAAATTATGTATATATGCATCTTCCATAAATCTGAAATTTCTATATATGTGCATCTAATTCTATATATGCACACTTTTCGTATATGTGCATGTCTTCCATATATGTGTTTCTTTCGTAGAGTAAGGGTAGTGGGAGAGAACTGTTGCAATGTTGGATTTAATTTGTGCTTCTAATTTAAACTGAGATTTCTGCTTCCTTGGCACAAAATGTATTTCATCTATATTCATCCTCTGCCTTATGAATTCTAAAGAAAAAATCATCACACGTAGGACAATTGGCAATTTATAAGGAGGAAGTTCACAACCATAAATTCCAATTTTTGTGAAATTTTGGTAGAGATACCAATCTCCAACCTTAGATTGTTCACTAAGACTGGTGAAAGAATGGATAATGGAGTGGTAATAGAGAATAAATTTGGAATGGGTAGTTTCAACGGTTTATTTCGAATTACTATTATTAGCGCATCATATTTAATGAATTAAACAGTTGTGGGGTGATTAATAATTCAACGAGAAATTGGCTAAGTTTATTGGAAGATGTGGTGATAATTATTTTGGTGGGGGTAGTAAAGGCATGCCAAAATAGCAGGAGGGTTGGTGGGAAGGTCGGCAGATGGGGTGGGGTGGGTTTGGCAATAAGCATTACAGGATTGCGGTATATGAATAGCTTTCGTATATGCACATATATGGAATTCGTACATATAATGTAGATGCACATATACATAATCTACACATATATGGAAGATGAATATATACATAATTTATGTGCAACTTTAGCCACTATATATGCACAACATCCATATATCAAAATATACGGAAGTTGTGCCTATAGAGAGGCTGATGTTCAAAGTAACTTCCATATATACACATTTATTTTGTATATATGCAACTTCAGTACATGTACAGCTTTCGTATATGCACAACTTTCGTATATGTACAACTTTCGTATGTGAAAATATACAAAAGTTTCGCATATACAAAAACAATGCATAACTTTCGTAATATGCATATACATTCTCCATATATGCACAACTTCCATATATGTACACATGTTCTGTATATCCACAACTTCTATATATGCACATTTTTTTGTATATGTGTAGCTTTTATATATGTGCATATCTATCGTATATGTAAAACTTCCATGTATGCGCAGATATAAGTTGTGCATACATAGAATACATGTGAATATACACATGGTATGCCACTATATGGGAGTCACACAGTTTCTATATATGTGCATCTTCTCTATCACATATCTTCCCTTTATGCGCATATATTTTGTATGTGTGCAAATTTCATATATGTGTATATATGAAAGTTGCGCACATACGAAAGATATGTGCATATATGAGACTTTTTTATATATGAAGGTTGAAGTTGTGTACAAATGTATGCATATACGGAAGATATACACGCATGTATGGATGTGGTGCATATATCAAAGATAAAATCGTATAAAGAAATTGTTCATATACAAAAGTTTTATATATACGAAATTTGTGCATGTAGAGAAGTTGCATATATACAAAAATTGCACATATACGGAATATATGCGATATAGAAAATGCACATATATAGAAGTTTTGCGACGTCTGTATATGCACATATTTTGTATGTGCGCTTGTCTTCTATATATGCACAACTTTAGTATATGCACATATCTACCGTATATACACAACTATGGAAGCTGCAGATATATGGTAGATATGCGCATTGACTAAAGTTTTTCATATAGAAAACATGTGCGCATGTACGCAAATTGTGCATATATGGAGGTTGTTTTATATGCATATTACAAAAGGTGCACATTACTTTTGCATATGTGCAGCTTCCATATATGTGTATATATAGAAGTTGCGTATAGATGGAAGATATAAACATAGAAAAAAGTTGCATATATACAGAAGATATGAGAATATGCAAAAGATATGGGCATATACAAAAGTTGTGCATATATAGAAGATATGTGCCTATATGGAAATTGGGCATATACAGAAGATATGTGCATATAGGGAAGTTACGCATATGTGGAGCTTGTGCATATACAATGGCTAAAGTTGCACATAAATTATGTATATGTGCATCTTTCATTTATAGATTTCTTATGTATATATGAAACTTCCATATATTTGCATATACGAAAGATACACATATATAGAAGTTGTTCACAACTTCATCCTCCATATATACGTAGCTTCCATATATGCATATGTCTATATCTTCCTTATATGCATATATACAAAAATTGTGCATATACAAAATATATGTGCATATATGGAAGTTACACATATATAGAGGATATGTGATACAAAAGATGTGCGACTTCTGTATATGCACACTTTTCGTATATGCATATGTCTTCCATATATGCACAACTTTGGTATATGGGCTTCTTTCTTATATGTACCTGTAGTGAAAAGAAAAATAAGAAATTTACCACCTTATAAATAAGAGCGAGAGTGAGATAGAGGGATAGAGAGTAGCAAGAGATAGGGGTAAATGTGATAGAGAAAGTGGGGTGTGAGGGAGGAAAAGAAAGGGTGAGAGTGAATGGGAGAGAGTGACAAAGAAAGTGGGTAAAGAGAGAGAGTGGGAGGGAGAGAAAGGTAAATAGAGAGGGGAGAAAGAGAGGGAAGGAGGAAGAGAGAAATATAGGAGTGAGAGGAAGAGAGAGAGATAGAGAGAGAAAGAGGAGGGTGAGAGTTGGGTAGGGGGATGGTGGTAATGAGGGAGAGGAAGGTGGAGGGTAGAGAGAGAGGGAGGGAGTGCAAGAGAGAGACAGATTTGTACAAAGAGAAATAAGGGAGGTAGAGAAAGTGGGAGAGAGAGAGAAAGGGGGTTGTAGAGGGTGGGAGGGGCATTGAAAGAGACATAGAGAATTGGAGAGAGTGACTTTGAGAGAGAGAATGTGTGCCACTAGAGAGAGAGGTAGATAAAGATAAGGAATATGGGGTAATAGATAAATGGAGTGAATTCAAATGGACTAAAATAGCTATTCAATAGTTGTAGCAAGATATTAACAACTTGTGATAATTCTAGTTAGTTTTATTTGAATAACTAGATTAAATTGTTTATAGATTATTGTGTATTATTATCTTATTGTACAGGTCATGTTACAAGGGTGTGAAATTGAGCTTAATCCCTTAAGTTATTTTTTAATAAGTCAAAAATAAGGGCTTCATGATTATAGATTTTACAAAGATTATGCCATTATGTGTCGAGCATTTTTTTTTTTAAATTAATGTCTATATATATACAATTTCAAGGACTTCGATAACTCCTCACACAATTCTTTAGAGTGTCCTAGCTTAATGGAAGAGCATCTGCCTTAAGCAAGAGGTTGGTGCTTCGATTCCACTGTATGCTAACATGAATTAATGTATTGATGATAATGAAGTTTATTTTTAATTAAATAATTTTTATGTTGATTTATTTCAATGCTGAGATATTTTTCTAGATTCATTGTTTTATATTGTCTCTAAAGAGAAAAAAGTGATATTGTATTGTCATTGAATATTATTTTTTATTGTGTCTAGAGAGACAATAGCTACAATTAAAGACATATTGTCTCTATAAAAACAAAAACAAATTGTCTTCTAAGAAACAATAATACTTGTGTTATATATTATCTTTATAGAGACAATTTTTTAAGACAAAAATTTGAGACACTCGCTTAAAGGCAATATCTAATGCAATATACAATTTTTCTTTTGTCACAAGTTAAGACAATTTACCCCAAAATTTGTTTCAAATATTATCTTAAAACCCCCTATTTGTAGTAGAGTAGTTTAATGATCTCCGATAATAACATTACCTGTTCAATAAAAATCAAGTACGGGCGAATGATATCATATTCATTATAATATTTATACAAACTTCCATAACATGTAATTAGCATGACGAATGTATAATTGTTTATAGAATGATAATGATTGCAAGAAATTTTTCAGAGAAGTTCAAATAAAAATTCATCTATCGACACGTTTCGAACTATCTACCATGGTTCATCATCAAGACAAGATGGGGAATTATATCATGGATTCAGATTAAATAGGGATACCGATGTAGAGAATTATTTTTTGAATGTAAGAATCTCACAATTTTTTCTACTAGAAATTATTATTTATTAATAAAAAATATTTTAATATAATGAAAGTAATCGTCAGAACATAACTGTTAATTAAGATTTTTTTTTAATACATTATAATTCCATAGTTAAATAAAATTATTTAAAATTAAATAGGTTAATATTTTTTTCATATTTAAATAATACATTGAGGTAATTTAATTTTGAATAAATAGATAAATACTTTATTTATTTGTTTATTTATACCTCGTTTGGGACCCGGAAGAAAAATAGAGAAAGAGCAGACTTCTCTGATACCACTGATCCTTTTTTAAATATGAACACAAAAAATTACAAATATAGTCATAAATACAGAGATGAAGTAGAAATAACACTTCATTTCATTAATATCAAATACTGAAATATGCTTACAAACACAATGGAAATAAGACTAGCCCGGGCAATGGTAGTGGGACTCATTGGTGTTAGTTTGGAGGCCAACTTCCCGGGGTCGTAACTTGGTCATATTATCTCCATTTGACACGTATGATAAATCATTGAAAATATCTTTTTGAGTACTATATCTACTAACATGATTTCTGTGAAAATATTTAGAGGCATTTTACGAAGAAAACGTAATTTAGGGCCTCAAAATGGCTCCGAAAGTTAGGACCCGAAAAATTGCCAAAAATAGTAAACTATGCTATGATTAAGGAAGCTAAAAAAAATGAAAGGACAATGGTGAGGGTCCAAGTGGAATAGGTGGGTTGCCACCAATATCCACCTGGATCAATCCTCCCCCCTAGGAGACTTCCTCCATGAGATGAGGATCTGTTTGCTGAACTTGGTCCCTCGTGAGCCATTTGCCTTGGTGTAGGAGTTGGCTGGCTTTGACAACTTGATACAATTGGATATTTTGCTGGCAAATGTTCTTGATCTACATGTCCATGATTTGATCAATTGCAGCTTGTTCCATGCAGTCTGGATTTAACTCTGTTGTTGTGAGCTGTTATGCAATGTTGAATGTGTCCAATAATGGTGGAAAGTATGGCTGAAGGAAATTCACATTGAACACTGGGTGCAAGGAAAGGAATGTGGGAATGATGAGCTTAAAAGAATTATCTCCCATAGCCTTGGTGATGGTGTATGGCCCATATCTCAAGTAGCCAAACTTTGTCAACCACCTAGAACATGTGTGGCAGTCGATGCTTATCATATAGCTACTTGTACTTAGGATTTCCTTTGTCCAAAATGTGATGGACATGTTGGTGGATGTGCTAGATGTTCTCAATGAAGCTATTTGCGCTGTTGGCTTTGGATTGGACATGAGTCGAATCTTCTTGCGTCACTGCAAATGGTATGGCCACATTAATGGGACATAGTGGATGGAATTCCAAGCCCACTTGAAAATAGTTGTGGCCAGTCCAGCCATGGAGAGAATGATTATAACTGTGTTGGACATAGGAGAGGCTCTCATCACATCTGTGTGGATTCTTTGAGTTGTACATGCGCAGAATGTGTGTTATCAACCTGTTGATGACCTTTGTTTGGCCATCAGTTTGGGGATGGAAATTTGTGGACTTAGTGATCTTGGTGTCCAACATTGACCAGAAACTAGACCTAAATGTATTCAGGAACTTGATATCTTGATATGAGATGATAGACTATGTGATCCAAAAGTGCACCCACACTCATTCAAAGAAGAGTTTAATGTTGGCTTCTACTATGATATTCTTCTTGTTGATTACCATAATGGCCATCTTCAAGAGTTTGTCAACAACAACAAAAACACAGTCGGTTCCATGCTTAGTAGAAGGAAGGTCCAACATGTAATCCATGGAGATGGATACCTAAGGTCAAATAGGGGTAGGCAGCGAAGTATAGAGGCCTTTGTTCTTGATGGTTGGTTTGGAAATGGAGTAGACAATGCAGGATCTAATGTACTTCCTGACATCCTGTCAAAGATTCAGCCAATAGAAATACCTCTGTAGTACGGCCACCGTTTTCTTGATCTCAAAATGGCTAGCGGCTTGACTATAGTGCGCTTCCCAAATCATCTTGGCACACTTAATTGAAGGAACACAAAGGTGTCCTAGGTGGCATAACAGAGCATCCTGGAGGTGAAAATATGGAACGTGCTGACACTCCAAGAGCGTATGTTATGTTTGGCTGAATTACGGGTCTCTTTTGTAGAGAAGTGGTCAATGTCAACTGTTGTGCCCACAAAAGTTGAGCACGGTGGTTAACACCATGATCAGCGATCGGCTGAGGTAGTCTGCAACATTATTGGTGCTACCCTTCTTTTACTTGATATTCAAATGGAACTATTGTAGATATGTGTACCACATCTGATGGAAATCATTTTGAAACTTCCCTTGCATCTATATGAACTGCACGGGTCAGTGGTCTGTCTGGATGACCATTTCCTTCCCCAAAATGTAATGCTTCCATTGTCGACAGGCCTGCATAATAGAATACATCTCTTTGTGATAAGTGGGATACTTACGGACTGTGTCTGAAAGTGTCTCACTATGATATGACATTGGATGCCCTTGTTGAGTAAGGACTACCCCAATAGTATAGTCAGAGGCATCTTTCTCAATCTCAAATGGTTGTTGTAGGTGTGGTAATTAGAGCACTGGTGCAGAGTAGAGGCAATTTTTCAACTCTGTGAATGCCTTCTATTGAGATTTAGACTAAAAGAATTTTTCTTTCGCTCCTCCCTTGGTGACTTGACTCAAGGGCCAAGTGATTAGATAACCCTAACACGAACTTCCAGTAGAAATTTGCAAGACCCAAAATGCTATGGAGCTCTGTTAGAGTGGTTGGGGCTCGCCAATCCTGAATGACTTGGAACTTGGCTAGATCCACATGCACCCCCCATTCATCAATAATGTATCCCAGATACTGAGCCCTGGTCATGCCAAAAGTTTATTTCTCCAAATTGGCACACATATTGTGTTGGCACAGTGTTTAGAGAACCTGGCAGATGTGGTGGAGCTGCTCTTCGCAACTCTGGTTGAAGATCAAGATGTCATCCAAGTATACTAGTACAAATGAGTTCATGAATGGCCATAATATGTCATCCATCATCCTCATGAAGGTTGCAGGAGCATTCATCAACTTGAAAGGCATAAACAACAATTCGAAATGGCCCTCCTTGGCTTTTAGTGAAGTCTTCCACTCATCAGAGGGTTACATTAGTACATGGTGATATCTAGACTTCAAGTCAATCTTACTGAAATATTTCCCCCCTTGAGTTGGACTAGAAGGTCATCAATCTATGGGATCGGGTACCTATTCCAAACAGTGATCTTGTTCAGCACCCAACAGTCAATACAAAGTCTCCAAGTCTCATTCTTATTTTTTACCAACATGATTGGGCTCCCACAGGGTGATGAGCTCAGCTGGATGTGACCTTTCTACGACAACTATTGAATCTACCTCTTGATTTCATCGTTCTCCAAAATAAAGAGCTGATAGATTGGTCCATTGGGAAATGGTGCCCCTAGGGTCATATCAATGGAGTGCTTGACCTCACAGTGCAAATGCACCCTTGCGGAGGAGGTGAAGATTTCCTCATACTCCTCCATGACCTTTTCCATCTGTTTTTGTCATGTGGAGGGGATCTGTCTAGAGGTCATGGCCATAGTATTCTTCTTTTTCTCAGCACCTATCATCACGAAAAAAAATTTCCTAGTTTTGGAAATGAGCTTACTCCATTGTTTTGCAGTAACGAGAGAGATGGTGATAGGCGATGCTACCTCCAATATCCTGTACAACTTATTTCCCAAGGTAGCAATAATGGTGCAAGGCCTTGAATCATACACAAGTATGGTTGACCTAAGAATACATCACAAACATCAAGCAGAGAAACATCACATAATACCTCATCTGTGTAGGGATTGATGTTGTATGGAAGGTGACATTGTTGGGTCACACAAAGATCCCATCCTTGGTGAAGCCACCTGATGGTGTATAGTTATGGGTGTGTTGTGTTCAGTAAGCCTAGCTTCTTCATGGCCTCTACTGCAATGAGGTTCTTTTGGCTCCTGTTATCGATGAGGAACCCTTTACCCACATCTAGGAGTGGAAGATACACTCCTCCTCCTAGGGATCTTCGGGTTCCTCCTTCTGGATCTTCATAGTGGCAGTGGTGGCGTTGGGATTTGCATCGATAATATTCTTCTCTTTGTCATTCCCCTTGTCAGTTTTTTACTTAGAGTCAGAACATGAATTTGATTCTAAAGCCTTCAACTTGGCCACCAGTGACTACTTGGCCCGACACTTACTTGTGTTGTGAGTGGAGCTCTTATGGAACTCACACCACTTTCCCCTCTCCTTCTTCAGCTTCGTAGTGTTGTCCTTTGCTTGTGGCTTTGACAAGTTGTCCTAGGCCATCCTATGTTGCCTTATTCCTTTGTTCCGCAGTTTGGGGGCACCTTTTCCTACTTCGAATTTGCAGATCCAAAGTCTTTGTTCCTCTATTTAAGCTTCTTTTCGATCTTTTTGGTGTATCAGTATGCCGTGCTGAGTGAGGAGATGTCCATGAACTCCATCTTGTCCTAGATGTATATGCATAGGAAGTCACGGTACTTGAGTACAAAATGTTTCTCAGAATCCTTGATACCTATCTCCGTGTGAAGGGTATGGAAAAAATTCGTAAACTCCAACACATCTTGGTCCCTTCCCTACCACAACGTGGTCCACTTTATGTATTTTTCCTCATAGCTCCCAAAAGGGTAGTACTGCTCATTAATGGCATCTCAGAACAAATTCCATGTGGGAGCATCTAGAAATAGTGAGGTCGTACTCTCATCCTTCTACTCATGGTAGGTTTCCCACTAGTCCTTGATGTGGGGGGCAGCTTTGAGAAGAGAAAAAATAATATTTTCCCAGTTGGAAAAATCATGAACATAAAAATATTCTTCTAGCAAATTTAACATTTACATAGTACGTTTGCATCTATTTGGCACTGAAATATGGGAATTTCCAAGTTTACTTGTACCTTAAAAGGTGTGGAGCTTCCAGAGTGGCTGTTAGATGTGCATGCATCGTCGGTGGGCAACCGTTGAAGGATCTAGGCAAAGTTATTCATCATTGTGTTCCTTTATTTCTCGAGGGCCTCCTCGAGCAATATTCTAATAGGATCTCTTTCTCCCTCATATTTTTTTCTTCCCCCATGGACGTCCGCCAGGGTTTTGGAGGCTGATATTGCAAAGGTTCAATGAGATCGAGCCCTAACTCCTTTTATCCCAACCTCATTAGGGACATGCAAAGAAAAGCAAAGAAAGAGAAAACTGCTCTGATACCACTGATCCAGATTTAAATATGAATGAAACAAATTACAGATATAACCATATACAGAGATGCAACACAAGTAACACTTCATTTCATTAATATCAAATGCTGAAATGTGCTTACAAAGATAATGGAAATAAGACTATCTTGGGCAATGGTAGCTTATCTTTGAGATGAGATGTGGAAGTTACATGCCTTTAAAATTAGTTACAATGAGGCTTAAGGGCCTTTTTATTATTGAACGATAAGAGAAAACCTTAAACAACCAAAACCCTAACCCGACGAGAGGTAACACGTAGAGATTATGGGCCCCATTGGGGTTAGATGGGAACCAAACTTCTTGGGGTCGTAACTTGGTCATATTATCTCAATTTGACGTGTATGATACCTCGTTGGAAAGATCTCTTCGAGGAGTACAACTAGTAACATGGGATTTGTTGAAAGTGATGAAAGAATTTCACCCAAAAAAATGTCGTTTAGGGCCTCAAAATGGCTCCAGAAGTTCACGACCCAAAAAAATGCCAAAAATAGTAAATTGTGCTACAATTAAGGAAAATGAAGAAAACTAAAAGAACAATGGTGAGGGTCCGAGTGGAATAGGTGAGTGG
The DNA here is from genome assembly GCA_000404065.3 of Pinus taeda. NCBI lineage: Eukaryota > Viridiplantae > Streptophyta > Pinopsida > Pinales > Pinaceae > Pinus > Pinus taeda. The sequence goes on from APFE031249447.1 coordinate 44,981, forward strand.
CCACCAATATCCACCTGAATGAGACTTGTCATAGATTAAAAGATCATCAAAAAATACTAACACAAAAGTTTTAAGGAGGGGTTTGAAAATGGAATTCATCAAACCTTGAAATGTGGAAGTTTCATTTGTAAGGCCAAAAGGCATGATAAAAATTCATAATGGCCTTCATGGGTTTTAAATGTTATTTTCAGAATTTCTTCAGTGTTCATTTTAATTTGATGATATCCTTAATGAAGATCCATCTTGGTGAAGTAAATTGTTCCATGTAATTCATCCAACAATTCATCAATGATAGGAAAGGGATACTTATTTTTAATAGTGAGCTTGTTGAGCTCCCTATAATTGGATACATGTGCCATGATTCATCCTTCTTGTGAACCAATACTATTGGAGCAAAGAAAGAACTTTGACTAGGTTTAATTGTATTGACCTCTAGCATTTCTACAACTATATGTTCAATTTCACTCTTTTGCACATATGGATATCTGTAAGGCTTGATTTTTGGAGGAATACTTTCTAGAATTTAGTGAATAGTATGACCATAATCACAAATTTATGGGATGCCTTTCGGAGTCTCAAACACCTTGGAATGATTGTCGAAGACATTTTGGAGTTCTAGAGAAATGGATGACTTATATGTTTGAACTTCTGTGAACATAATTGTGCAATTACCCCTCGTTGTTCCTTCTTCAAAATATTTTTCATGCCATCAAAGCTCATTATCTTCTCAGGTTTCCCTGTGATACCCCTTAATTTAATTTCGTTTCCATCCAAAAAAAAATCAAGAAAAGTTCTTGAAAATCAAAATCTATCATCCCCAAATATTGTAACCATTAGACTCCTAGTACAATATCAACACCTCCCATGGTAATGGAAAGCATGGGACTATTTAATACATATTCTCTCATGGTCAGCTCAATATTAACTATGTTTACTATGTTATCTTAGGTTTACTAAGTCAAGCATAGTCAACCATGGTTGACATGGGTGTCATGGCGAGCCATGGTCACCATGACCATTAACTTTAATATTGTTCCCAATGTGAAAAACAACAACTAATGTTGCACTGTGATTATAAAATAAGCAACGTCATAGTGTGAAGAATAAAAAATAAAGTTGTAAGGTAATGAACAACAAACAACATTGCAATCAGAGAAAATAATGGTGTCAAATGTGATGAGTAAGAAACAATGTTATAATTTGACAAAAAAGAAATGGCATCGCAACATGATTAACAATAAACAATGTCATAATGTGACAACCATATTAATAAACCATAACCAACCATAATCAACCAAGTTTACTAGATTGACATAGGTTTAATAGGTTTGTTAGGTTGATGTATGTTTACTTGGTTAACCTAGGTTTACGAGGTGGAATTAGGTTTACTACATTAATCTATGTTTATTGTGTCAACCATAGTCAACCATGCTCAACCATTTACATGTAGGTTTTCTAGGTTGACCTAAGTTTACTAGTTTTAACAGGTTTGCTATGTTGACATAGCATTAATTGGTTTAATAGGCTGACTTAGGTTTAATAAGTTTAATAGGTTAACTAAATTGATGTAGACTCACAAAATTTTACTACGTTTACTATGTTGACCTACATTTACTATGCTTACTAGGTTGACTAAGTTTAGTAGATTTACTAGGTTTACTGGTTTGACCTTGGTTTACTTTGTTGACATAGGTTTACTTGGCTTATTAGCTTTACTACATTGCCAAGGTTTACTTATTTTACTATGTTAACCTAGTTTTACTATATTTATTAGGTTGACAAAATTTTACTATGTTTACTAGATTTCTTACGTTGACCTAGCTTTACTAGGTTTATTAGGTTTTTTAAGTTGACTAGGTTGACCTAAGTTTACTAGGTTGACATAGTTTAACAATGTTGACATATGATTTACTAAGTCGACCTATGGTTTATTAGGTTTAATAGGTTGATATATGTTTACAATATTTACTAGGTCAATGATAGTTAACCATGGTGTAAACTATTAAACCATAGTCAACAAGGTTGATGTAGGTTTACTAGGTTAACCTAAGTTTATTAGGTTTACTATGTTTAGTAAGTCAACCATAGTAAAAAATAGTCACCATGGTTGACTTTAGTAAACCTTTGTCCACCGTCGTCAATTATGGGTAACCATTGTCAAACATGATGAACCATAGTTAATCGCAATATGTAATGGTCAACTATAGTTAGATATGGAAAACCATAGTCACCCATAGTAAAATATATGTTAAAAATAATAAACCCTCTCCAACCATAACTTTAACATATTTACCATAGTCAACCATGGCCTACCAATCCTCCCCTTGAATGGAATTCATCAACTAGCACATTCGCATTATTAAAGTGGTTAAAACACAATGATCAATGTTATTTTCCACCTTCCATACTCGTATCAATAGCATTAAGAGTTAGGAAATGATGCCTAATGACATATTTCAACCACTTTATTAATGTGGTTGTGCTAGTAGTAAAAGTGAAGAATGACATCTATCCACATCATTTTCCACCTTCCATCATGACCAATAAAAAGGGGAAAATGATACAAAGTTTTGTATATAAAGCATATTTACCAATGTGTTTATGCTAGTTGATGGCGGCCATGCATGGAAATTACTAGTAGACCATCCTTAACTATGGTTGGCTATGGCTAAATATATTCAAGTTAGGGTTGATGACGGTTTATTATTGTCATCTTATATTTGTCTATGGATGATTATGGTTATCCACATCTAACTATAGTTGACTATGATAGGGTATGATTGACTATGGTTGACCATGTTTTATCATGGTTAACAATCGTTTCCCATGGTCAACTATGGTTGGCCATGTTAAGTAGGGTTTGACAATGTTGACTATAGGTGAACATGGTTTGACCAATTTGACCATGGTAGACCAGAGTTTTCTATGATAGATGATGGTTTTCCATGTTGGTAATGGATGACCATGGTCAACCATGTTCCACCATGGTGACCTTGGTTGACCATATTCAACCATTCTAAACATGTTGCTTGGTGATTTTTTTGGTAAGGGTTTGAAGAGTATTGATTTAGAAAATCCACAGGTGCCACTTTTAGTCAACGTTTCAATTCTAAAACAAGACTCATCTTCAAGACATCATACTCGAGAATAAACGAAACATCAAAACGTCATGTTTGAGACTCGAAACATCAACTAAAAAAGGCACCTATTTATTTTCCGAATCAACACTCTTGATTCTAAACACAGTTGACCATGTTGAGCACTGTTGACCATGGCTTCACCATGAATGTCTAAGGATGACTTTGATGACTATGCTTAAATAGAGATTAACATCATTAATCATAGTTTACCAATGGTGACCATTTTTAACTATGGTCAACCATAGTCGACTATGGCTAACTAATATTGACTATGGTTAACCATTTTTACCATGATTGACGATAGTCAACCATGGAAAACAAAGTAAACTATGGCTGATGATGGAAGACTATGGTGATTGTTAGCTATATTCAACTATTATTGACTATGGTCAAACATAACTATGGTATGGTGAACCAAGATTAACATTCTTAACTATGGTTGGCTATGGTTAACCTTAGTTATCAATGATTAACTTGGGCCAGTTATGATCAACCATGTAAAAGCATGGTCTAAATGGTACACCATGATCTATGATGGCCGTCTTTCATCAACCATAGTCACCCATGGATATCTCGATCAATCATGTCAAACTTAGTAAACCATGTTCTCCATATCCAAATTAATAGTTGTGTATTCATATCAGTAAAAGTTACATGATCACTAAGAATATCAACATTAGCCACTGATATATCATGGTCAAATCTACGAAACCATATTCAACATGGCCAACCATGTCAACCTTAGGTAACCATAGTTAACCATGAGAAACCATTTTAACCATGGTTGCACATGGTTTGACCAATTTGAACATAGTTAGTCAAACATGATAAAAATTGCTTAACCATTATTAACCATGGGCATATTTGGTTGACTATCGTCACCCATAGACATGAACCATGGTAATTTTTCATCAACCATAGTCACCATATCATGATCGCCAACCACGGTAAAACCTAGTAAACCATGTTTAGTATATTCATATTTCCAATCCTATTTTCATATTAGTAAATGTTACATGTTCATGAACCTGATATAAAAACTTTAGTCACCCAAAAACATCTTAGTCAAACTTGGTAAACCATATTCATCATGGTCAAGTCAAGCCAAACCTTAGTCAACCATGTCAATCTTAATCAACCATACTCAACCATGGGTGAATATAGTTTGACCAATTTAACCATGATAACCATGGTTTGTCATGTTGACCATGTTGACAATTGCTAAACATGGTTTGGCCTTAATTGAAGATGGTTGGCCATCTTGACAATGGTCACCATGGTTGACCTTATTTTTAATGGTTGGCTATGCTTGACCAAATATGGCCATGCCTGACCATTTTCACTATGGTAAAACATGCTAACCATGTGTGAATATGCTTTGACCAATTTTACCGTGATGACCATGGCTAGCCTTATTGTTTACGGTTGGTTACAGTGGACCAAATATCACTATGTTTGACTATGTTGTGCAATGGCCAACCAAGGGACAATCATGGTTGACTTAGTTAAAAAACATTAACCATGGTTAACAATGGTATTCTTTGTGGCATTAAGACATTTAGTTTTTCTCTAATTGCAAGTATGTTTGATTTTTGCCACATTTCAACATGATTTATTTTTCAATACATTACAATGAAGTCTATTGTTTGTTGTAGTGTGGTGTCATCTGTGATATGTCAGATTTGTGACAAATATTATTGTTTGTCTACATTGGATGTCATTTTATATTTGTGAAATTGTAATGTCATCTGTTCTTACTTTGCAATGTTATTTGTCACACTATTATGTGGTTTTTTGTTTGTTTGATTATGACCGTATCTCTTATTCGTCAGACTATGATGTTGCTTCTTGTTTGTCACACTGGAATGTTGTTTCTTGTCCATCTCATCACGATGCCATTATTTTTTCTAATTATGAAAACTGTGTGTTATTTGTTACAATGTGACATCATTTATTGGGCATCATATTGTAACATTTCAAGTGATATAAGTTGTTCATTACATTATCACATTGAGTTTGTTTGACACACTACAAAATCAAAATTTTATGTCTATGTTTACATGTAGATGATCATGGTTGACATGATGCCCATGGTGAGTATGGTTCACCATGGCATCCATGTTGATTATGGTTGGCTATAATGCCCATGTTGACTAGGGTTGAACAAAATACCCATTATGATTAGGGTTGATCATGTTGACTACACAAATAATTTTTTGTTTAATTGTTAAATTGTATATTCTTCACTATATTGCGCAGTTTTTTGTTATTCATCATATTGCAATGACATTTGATGTTTGTCACATTACAACGTTTTTTTTGTTTGTCATAATTGGAACCATATTAAAATGATTAAAGTTAGATTGTGAACAGCATAAATTTAAGTTAAAAGAGTATTAAAATGATATTACCAAGTAATAATACAATGATTAATATTAGAAGACAATTATAAAAGTTATATTCAATAACTTTAATCTTAAATAATATTAAATCTTAAGTAGTGCATTTGTTATATAATGTTATCAAAGTTATGAACTTTAAAAACTATAGTAATGTATATGCCTGTGTTAACTATCCTCATGATCCCTAGTTGACTGTGGATGCTTATGATAATGTTAAACATGATGCTTATGGTTGACTAGGTGCATGTTGAATATGATAGCCATGATTGATTATGGCTAGATATGATGCCCATAGTTGACTATGGTTTACCATACCAACCACAATTCACCATAGTCAATCACACTCAACCAAGTTAAGTATGTGTTACCATGTCAATCATAACAACAATAGTCAACCACAATTAATATGTATTAATGCATAGATTGCCATATTAATATATAGATATCGAAATAAGTATATATTTTGATAAAGTTACTAAAATTTAAATAATTATATCAGAGTTTATATTAAAGTATCAATTTAATTAAAATTTTAAATCTTATATTAAAGTTAATTTAGATTAATATATATTAAAAATTAAAATTACATTTAAAATTATCTAATACATTATAGATAAAACAATCATAATTTAAATTTAATGTTAAATATAATAAATTTATATTATTAAATATTATAATATAATTATAAATTCTATATTAATGTTTTTTATTAATTATAATTATAGTATTCTAAATTGTAATTAATAACCGAGTAATATAATGTTAATATTAGTGATCTACTTTTTAAGTCTTATAAATTCATTATTTTTTAATCATAATGATATATAAATTTTAAATCTAAATAGGTTGAATACGAAATCCCATATTTTGTTAAATAAAATGTAAAAATATCATAGAAAAATAATTTGATAATTCTAATGAAGCATATTCAATTTAAAATAATAAATATTTTTACAAATTTTAAGATATATTAAAAATATATCCTCTTTATATGTAGCTATATCGAGCTATATCCTCCCTTTTAATAAGACACAAGTGCAATCTGATCTTTGAAATCTAAATTAAAAATCTAATCCTTAAAGAACAGAAAATCTTTGGAGTGTAATGGTTTGTATATTGAACAACCCATGTACAAGAAAGGTCTCTCCTATTTTGCAAATTGGACATTCATTTCATATCCCTTACCTGATGGAATTAAATTTTTAGCTAACCCGACTCTCTAAAGCAGTCTTGGAGTTTTGGCAAGGAAGAATATAATTAATGTTCAAGCATTTAAATCATATGAAACAAAATCGAATAATGTACAGTGTTATAAAATACAATTTATTCATGCCATCAAAAGTTGTATTTAAGTCTAAAATTCAAACAAAATATTATAAGAAACAAGCTATTATAAAAGACACAAAACAAGTTTTTAAACAAATATGAATA
>APFE031249456.1:0-17682 GCA_000404065.3 Pinus taeda
CACACGAATCAAAACAAGCAAACCTCAGTCATCCTCAAAGATTCCCATTACCATTGAAGATTCACCATCTACCAAGGTGAAATAATCTCCTTCCAAGACTCCTATGACCTATGAAATGGGGACTCCAAGATCTTCTATATGGAAGGGAAAGGCAGTTCTACAGGACCCCAAAGCAATCCTATAGGAGACACTGTCCAAATTACAAGAGACACAAAAGCTTGAGAAAAAAGTCAGAGGATAGCCAGAGGTGAAGGAGGAAGCACAAGAGGTGCAAGATCTTGACCCCCAACCTAGTCTTGCCTCTTATTACAATCTACTTGAGGGAGGTAGGATAATCCCACAAAAATTTACCATTCCACTGTTTTTTGAATTAGAGAAAGAGAGAGTGAGAAAACATAGGTGGATGCAGATAGACAAGTTCGAAGGAGTTGAGGATGTTGGCCATATGGAAAACAAACACAAGGAAATGGGCAGAGAATTGAGTGCTCTGAAAGACAAAGAGGCCATTACAAGAAGCCACCTTGAAAATGAGAATGAACTACTAAGGAGGCAGCTGTAAGAGAAAGAGACTCAACTAGCATACATGGCCAGCTTATCCATGGAAGCATTACTGTGTCCATGCATGTATGAAAATATGGAACACCCTACCCCACGTTTTGAAGATAAGGGAATACCATTCCCCCATGAGGCTGAAGGAAGCATTAAAAAGAGTGCGAATGTACAAGCGCTCCATGCAAGGGCTGAAGGTTAATTGGATTGGCCTCAAACTGAGTCCTCCAATCATATTAGGCATGCTAGAAGGCAGAAGAGAAGAAGACGAGGAGAAGCAGTGGAAGGGCATAGATAGGAATGCAGGATTTTATAGAGAAAATGAGAAGACATCAGAAGCTTGGAATGATAGGGAGGCCACAAGGGCCATAAAAGATGAAGAAATTGACTAGGTTGCTCAGAGGATGAGCAACACCTTCAATAGGGGGTGATGATAAGCCTCACAAGTGGGTAATTATATGTGCTCATTTTACCTCCTAACCTAGTCAAATCAACCATTCGCTTAGCTTATTGTATGATTTTCTGATTATATTGGTGCTTATAGGGCGAGTTGAGTTAGTTATGATGCCATGTGGTCTAACATGTATTTAAGCAGATTATTGATGGATTTCGAGGTCAAAGTCAAGGATCCAGTGGTCAAATTGTAGCAATAACTGAAAGTAGATAGAGGAGAGGACTTATAGGATGGAATCCCCCTCATTTATTACTCTTCACTTCGAATCCACTTCATTTAGCTTGGAGTACAAGCAGTCGAATCATGCACTAGAAGGCAGTCGAGCAAAGTGCAGGATGATTGATAGATATCTCGAGTTTTGGGAGCCAATCCTCCTTGATTTTAAGAAAGTTGTTGGTAGCTTTGAATGTATAAGTAGAGAGGCCTAGGGCCTCACTAGGGTCAACTTTTTACATATGTAAACTCTGCTCAAATTTCAAGCTTATTTATGTTATAGTTTTATGTAATCTTGTTATTTTTTGATAATAAAAATGGAATCCTTTTTGAGCTAGTACTGAGTTACCTTAGAGGGCTGAAGTTCTTGGGTTAGGGACCAATCCAATCAGCCAAGCTCCTCTTTACTTGTATTTGTATGCTTTACTTTGGTTTGTAGATTAATTTGTTGTTAGACATATTTCTTTTATGGTTAATAATAGGTTGCTTTTGATGATTTAGTCGCTTGCTTCCATTTCTACTTTCTACAGAAGGTTAAGAAATGATCAAAAAAGATTCAAAAGGCTATTAGTAGTTCCCTAGCCTCTCTTCCTCCCTCTGGGACCATTATTTGAGGCAAAGACTATCTTGCTTCCCCAAAAACACAGATTTTCCTCATTCTTCGGACTTCTAGTGTTTGCAGCTTTCTAGTAGGTTGATAGTTCAGTTTTTCTTTGCTTTATATCTTACTCATCATGTTCACTTCCTCATTTGAAATATTCTTCTTTCATGCTTTCCTTACTTGCAACATTTACCAGAATTCCCTTCTACACATCATAGTTTAGACCATTTTAATGCAAAACTTTGTTTTTCCTAGGATGCATCATTTAATTTGTTCTTTGATTTTCTTCGTTGACTATCAATACCTATGTAGTAGATCTCTTCCAATAGTAGGCCAACTTATCAGCAATCATATCCTCCATCTGATCCATGCCCTACAGGTCTCCAAACCTCACCTCAATTCTTTCCTAGATTCCTTCATTTTTCATAGAACTTCTTCCTCTCTCCTTGTGCAAACCCATTCATCTTTCTCTCTCCTGGTGATTCATGGTAGACCTTAGGTGCCCTAACACCTCATTCCAACCTTCATCCACCTTTTTCACCCACTCTCACACCCTCAAAATAGCAGAAATTTCTCTCGACCTCCTCCTGTAGGCCTCCTGTAGTTTCCCTGTTTCCCTCTTGTAGATTTCCTGTCTCCTCCTGTAGTTTTTCCAGTAGGCTTTCTTTTGAAGGCCGAGTGTGGGAAAATATTGTAGAAGGCCACCTAAGACCTCCTAGGACCCATCCACGCCATCCTACATCCTTACAAGCTCGAAAACCGCCCTCCAACATCACCTATTCGCTGCCACACTCATACACAATAAATTAGATGCATGTGAAATTCACATAAAAACACATAAAAATCCAAAAATATGTTTTTTTCTTATTTAATTTTAGAAATAGCATGGTTAGAGATTGTTTACTTCCTTGAGTAGATAATGGCATTTCTTTCATGGTTTTCATAGTTTTTTTGACAAAAGTAGAATTAGCTTGTTAAGTAGGCTTTACTAGGTTTTGCTTTACATTCTAATGTTTCTCATTTCTGCAATTAGAATAGCCTCTATAGAGTAATATTTCTTTCCTTTCATCACACGTAGAGCTTCTTCTGAAATCTATAGAAGCTGGCTTGAGCTCCTATTGATCTCACGTCGGCTGACCAAGTGACAACTTGCAGTGGGAACTAGTAATTGTGCATACAACACCAACGCTTCCAAGTTTGTTATGAACTACCTGGTTGATAAAAGTAATTTTGGTAGCCCAATAGTTGTAGCATTCTTGCTGCAATACTGGCACTCACTAGAAAATGGAGACTTTGGGTTTATACTTTGGTTAGTCTCAAGTTTAAATAATCTGCTTTGATGTTATTTTTTAGGTGATCAAGCGTATTAACCATTTGAAATTTGCTTCCTTGTTCTAAAACAATTGTGTTCTCCATATATTGGAAAATTGTTTGTGCCAACTGAGCTAATGAAACCTATAAGACTAAAGTTTATTAATTTAATTAAAGTTTTAGAATTTAGAACTTATGAAGTTTCAAGCTCTAATTCTTTAAATGGTGTTATCTAATTGGAAGAGAGCTTGCTTTACAAGCAGGTGGTTGGTGGTTTGATTCCATTGTGCCTTAATATTCATACATAACGGATGTAAATTGAGATGCAATGTTGGGTGAAAAGAGTGATGCAAAACTTTTGTGCAAAGACAAATACAAAATTTGATGTAATATATGGCTCAAAATTAAATGTAATATGAGACACAAAATGGGATGAAAAGGTGGACACAACACATGGCTTAAAATAGGATCCATGTTTGGATGCTCAAAAGGATGTGAAATTGGATGCAAGGAGTAGTGTTAAAAACAACGCAAAATTGGACGCAGCAAATGATGCAAAATATGGTGCAAAATGCGATGAAAAAATGGGATACAAATCAAAACTAAAAGTGTATGTAAAAAATGGTCCAAAAAAAGATCCAAAAATGGTCACAAACATGGATGAAAATATGTTGCTAAATAAGATCCAAAAAATGGTGCAATGATAACCACCAAAACTGATGCAAAACTAGATGCAATAATAGGTGCAAAATTCGAAGAAAAAACAAGTTTAATACTAGATACAATAATAGGTGCAAAAAAAGAAGAAAAAACAAGTGTAATACTAGATGTAACACCTTACATAAGACTAGTTGCAAAAATTGACACAAAATGGATGCAAAAAAGGCTCTAAATTGGATGCAAAAGACGATGTAAACTTGATGTAAATGATGGCATAAAAATGGAACCAAAGAATGCCACAATATAAGAAGAAAAAACGTAGAAGAAAAGATGCAAAAAATGGAAAAAAAACTAGAAGGAAAACTTGTCATAAAATTAGAAGAAAATATTGGTCCAAAATTTAACACAAAAAGTGATGTATAATCTTATGTAAAAAAGGATGCAAAATCTAGCATGAAAAAGGATGCAAAATCAGCTGAAAAAAATGATACTTTAAAGAATCTACAATGGAGCCATATTTAGCTCCATGTTGCTCATCCTAATTGTAAAAAAAATCCTAAATCCTTGTTAGAATTTCTATCTTGGATCGTTCTTGAAGAATGGTTCTTTGAAGGAGTGGGACCACATGGGGCCAAGTGGACCCGTTATAGGGTATGAGGAAGGTACAAAACAATCAATAATATTATTTCCCTAGATAAGGTGGGAAGGATCAAAGAAATTATTCCACCCAAAGATGTTTCCTTGACATTGGAAGTGCTAGGCTTGGGGACGGTAGGGAAATTTTTTGTCCCGAAGCTAGGAATTGGCTTTTATCCCAAATGCATGTCAGAATGCCTTCAAATTTGGAGGAGGGCTAGAGGAAAGACAATCGCAAAAGACCCTAGGAGATAAAACCTTTTCAGTGGCTAACATTCTAAGAAATTGATGCCCTAAGCACCCCAATGTGGCTAGACTTGGGAAAAGGTGAAAGAATAAAACTTTTGGTGACCACCCTTGGTAGATTAGTTCCTTAATCATTGGGAAAATGGAGTTTATGTTGATTATGTGTAATATTTCTTAGTTTCTAGTCAAGGAGGCCTCAAAATTACTTCACAAACCCCTCTAGGTAAAGTGAAAGAAATCATGCATATTTTATTCTTCAAATGTACAAGAGGAATCATTTATCCAGGTCATATTTACCCCTAAGATATTTCTCTCATGCTACATGGGCCCATACATGGACAGAATGTTATAATAAAGATAATCCCACAATATTAAGCAATGCGTTGCATGCAACAATTAGCCTTAAAACAATGAAAATCCCATCTAGCATACATGACAAAAGTAACAAGAATAACATCCAAAATTCATACTTAAATGTAGTAGAGTATATCCAATGATTCACAAATGAAAATAGGGAAGCTCCAAGAGAAGATATACCAATAACCGTACCTCAAAATTCATCCATAAATGCTCCAATTCATCCTCTAGGAAAAAGTGTGAGATTCTCTAAAGAAGAGAGAGATCCAATCCAAAGTGATGATGAGAAATGATCTCAACTCACTTCTATTGATACACATCTAACGAGTTTAAATTAGACTCCTTGGCCTACCTAAGCCCCAGAAATAAAATAATGTGACAATAATGCAACTTTTCATGACAAACCCACCCAACTATCTCATGAATGAAACGATAAGCCTCCCAAGAGGTCAAATAATAATATATTCATGTCATAGGGCCCTCAAGGAGGACTGATGAGGTCCATGGATGACATGATGAAGAGAAGGACTCTCAAGGAGGTGTCCCGTTTTTATAACCTTTGGTGCTCCAAATGAAATCAAGGGGCAAATAAGTGCCTTCATGGGAATCCAAACAAATTGAAGACGCCTATAGGTCGCTCTCAAAGGATATGATGATGGTGTAGGTGATTTCACATAATCATGGAAGTCCTAGATCATCTTTAAAGTGTATGTTGTAGATATACGGTCGGTTGCACATTATGGATCAAGTGCATCCTTCGCATCTGAAAGGTGACTTGCAAGCAATCTCTGAATGATTATGGGGATCCATGGAGTGTATTCTATTGCTATGGAGTCCCACAGATCTCAACACTCAACCTACATGTTCGAATGTAACCCTCAAGAGGATTTTGGCTCCATATAGGGAGACAAAACCCCAAATGGAAGCCATCTGCAATCCTGCATAAGATATAATGTGTCCCATTGCCTTCCAATACAAAACATCATTAGACAAATCGAGTAAATGAGCTTATTGAATCATGACCATATGTGCGGACTTTATAATGGATTGCCCTTACATAATGGGGTTTGAGATGTGTCAATGTCTACTAAACTGCAAATGGGTTAACCAAGCACCCTATTAGGTTGTTTCCACCTATAAATGGGATAATATAGTCAATGTACATCCGTAAAAAGGTGGTGGCGAGCGTAGATAGTTGAATTAAGTAGGGGATGAGGAGGGGTCCCCTTGGGTCACATGTTGGGGTAAAAGGGTAGCTAATAAGAGGGAAGCCCACACTTTGGGTTTATAATGTGTAGGAGGGAGGAATCGTGATACATCATGTGCCTCTACCTTGGTTTTTCCACCCTTCTTAGTATGAATTTTGACTTTTATGATTTTCTTTGATTAACTGCTCAGCGCTCAATGGGTTAGAGCATGATGTCTAAGATATAGAAGTTGAATCCCCCTTTTAAGGTGGGGTAACTCATTTCCCATGAGGGGTTGGGACAATCATGGGTTCCTATATCATGGAAAAGGCTCATAGAACTTGTAGTAATTGAGTGATGGACATGATAATTGGTTATAGTTCATGTATTATCTTTTGTCAATGTGCTAAATGTTTTTGTCATGGCCATATTTTTAATTTTGTGGCACTTCTCCTATTGAATGTGGCCATATATGATTTTAACTTTCCTTTTAGCTACATCAAACATTGGCTTCATTCTAGGACATGAACTAAGGTGTCCATAAGGGGAAGGGGCAAGCTAACTGTTAAAATTGGAAACTAGGGCCAAACTCCATGTTAATCACCTTATTTATGGCTTTTGATATTTTTCCTAGATTCCCCTCATTCAGAGGTGTAGGATTGACCTAAAGATCATCCAATTCTGATAAGTATTTATGGAGATATGAATTTATTTTGATTATGGACAAATTGTCAAGGTCATCCCACAAACTTATGTAGGCTTAGAAGCCCAACAATCATGTCTATTCAACCTCAACATTTGCATATAAATACAAGAAGCATTATCCTCATTTGAAAAATTTAATTCTCTCATCTTCTCTCTCTCTCCTACGCATAAAAGGAGCATCTCTCTCTCTCTCTCTCTCACATGTGGCTAAAAGGAAGATGTCGTAGGCCAAGGAAGACATAGAAAGAAGGACGCTAGGGCAGCAGGTCATCTCTTTGATCAGCATTGACCAAGCGTTGACCTTCCAAGAGTATGGATGCCTCTCCTAGGCAGGTGACAATTTTTGGCATGAAAATTGAGGTGATCTAACCTCTAATTTGACTGGTGTTGACTGCCCTAGTTTAGAGCTGCAAGTTGACTTCAGAAATCTGCAAATTGTCTGAACTTTTGGGGTTGTTGAAGGGTTGTTTCTTTAGGATGTGTTATAAATATCTTTGGGCACTTCAACCCTAATCTTATATGTCGATAAACTAGGGCTCTTTAATCCCTAAAAGTGTTGTTTCATACCCTAAAGGATCATGGTCAACTGATTACATCATTCCCCAAAATTTCCACCTGAAAAACCATCTAGAACTAACCAGAACAACACCATACTAACTACTCCACTATTAGGATGCGATGCATACTGACTCCTACACTAGCCAAGTGTGATGCATACTGATGAGACCTTCTGTAGGGTGTGATGAGCGAAGATGGACAAATGTGTGAGATAGGTTGCTAAGTGGATGCTCATGGAATCTTCTAGAAACCTCTCCTATGACACTTGCCTCTCTGAATTCGCCCACGAATGAGTAAGAAATCCAAGAAATCTCCAAGTGGAACCAAAAACAACAAGTGGAATGACAATAATAAAAAACCCAGAGATGACTCACACCCTTGCACAGATCTATAAATGGATCCCTCATCTAAGAGATCTCGAGGCTGGAATTTTGTAGTTTGCAAGGAAGTGCTGATAGTTAGTGGTTGAGAAAGCGCATTTTATTGTTGGTGTGATCTTGCCTTTCATGAGGTGAAGAGGGATTTGATGTTGGGAGGATGATGCTGGATCAGACAACTCGGTTGTAATTCTCCCTTCTATTTAATAAAGTTCTTTGGGTTTTCTTCCATACAATTGTGCAATTGTGAATGTTATTATTTGTGAATGCCATTGTATGTTCATTGTATTTCTGATTCTATAATGCTTATGATATAATAGATGAAGATGCTTTGACAGTGTTTCATTACTGTGTTTCTATCGGTATTCTCTAAGCAGGATAAGTAGGAGAGGAGTTGCATGCTCTATCAAGGGGGAGAGAGATCAAGCAAGGATTTAAGTGGAAGATCTAAGTTGGTTCCTTTGCCTCTCTCTTATCTATCATACATAGAAGAAATCCCAAATTCCTTTGATTATTTGTTTCTAGGATAGTTTCCAATCCTAGAGGGATAGTCGATCGAAAAGACACTAGTTTTCCTGGAAACAAATTGGTGACTCCACCGGGGAACGAATAGATGTTTGTTTTTTATTTTTGTTTTCTTTATAAACTATAGATGGAGCCTGATGTTAGCCAGATAGCCTTTGAACTGCTCTTGCTTTGCAATTGCACAGTAGATGAATGCTGCTTTAGTCAATCTCTAGTGTAGTTTATGAATTGAAGATTTGACTTACAAGCATTCTAGATGCCCTTTTGGTGGCTCAGTAACCTCCCAAGATCATTCCTCTGTACGTTTCTCTTTACTATACATCATTTCTCAGCTTAAATTACTGAAATCAACTACAAATTTGAGCCAAAACCCACCTCAATTGTGCTCCTTGGCCCATCGCACTGTCTCTCACTGTCAACCAGTATGCATCATACCTCCCGAGCCTGAAAAGTTCAATTCATCCCTATTTCTGTGAATACCATGTGCGATGACTAACTAAGCCTATTTCCCTTCTTGAAATTTGGGGTTTTTGTCCTAGTTCTGTTTAGTTCATTTCCTACTTATGAACAGTGCCTCATTACTGAAGCCTACTTGCATTACATAGATCAACCTCCATTGATTAGGAATAGTAAATGTTTATATGTATTTGTCCATCATTACAATCCGTTGTCGAAAAGTTTCTTAAATCGATCTGTCATTTTGGTACAAAGAGTTTCGTAACTGTTGTTTTGTGTCAAAAAAGAAAAGTGTCATAGAGTCTTCCTTCTCTAAATAGTCGATTGAAATGTTTGTCATGTATTTGATTTGAATTGCTTTTATTTGAAGTGATGAAAGCATTTCCTATTTGAAGTTGAAAAGTGTCGTTTAGTCTTCCTTTCTATTTTGAAAAAGAAATTGTCAAAATCTGGCTTTAAATGAGATATTTCAGATCTTTGCTATACTTAGTTTTCCTTTTTGACGTTTTTCACATTAAGCGGAATGAAAAATAAATAAATGCATTTACATTTGCATTTAGCTTGTGTGCAAAAAATGATTTAGTAAAGTGCATTTATTATGTGCTCTTTGCTCTTTGTTTGAAAGAATCGTAATTTTCTTTCCCTAGTAGCTAGGATTTTCATTGATCAAAATAAACAATGAATGTTTATCATTGTAGATTGCATTTTTAGGAATTTCAAATCAACATCGCGTGGTGGACTATTGAAAGGAAAACTTTTAAACAAGATCAACTCTAAAATAAATCTCAATGAACCTAACAATGCTTTGGAACCTAACACAACACATCTAGAGGTCTAGACTAAAGACGTGCTCCAACATCGTAAAATCTAGTAACTATCATTTTCATCGAAGGTTGGGTGATTCCTCCTCTTTGATGTGACAAGTGGTAGCTCAGACTTGTGCTCCTTGTGCCATTGAGTATATATTGGGAGACCAGAATAGGCCTACATCCTTTATCCATAGGAAGCTATGTTTGTCGCCCTATCGATCGCAATGCACTGAACACAGCATTCGGGATGATTGACTATCATACATAAGTCCTTGGTAATTTCTCTTTAATTTATCACCAAGGTGTATATTGCAGTTTTACGATTAGTTTGGTAATCCCTCTATCTAGATTTCCAGAGTAGTCACATTTCTTCCTTTTCGACTCTTTAAAAGAAAAGGTCTATCTGAGCACTTGTCACTTCAAGCTCATTAAAAATCGAAGGGGACTACAGTCATCTTTAGCTTTTTCTTGACTCTTAAAAATTGAAAAACCAAAGTTGTGTCGAAGCGTCATTAAAATTTATTTAATTCGGAATAACATCCCTATTCCTTCATTGATCTTAGGTTGAGATGATGGAGTCCACCAATCAAGGAATCCATTTCGAGGGGAATCCTAGTCCATTTTATTCTTGGGGAAATGTTAGTGCTCTGTACATGGCCACATTGTCCCTTCCGGGAATTACAATTGGCCTACCAGTTTGGCTTTTCTCAACCTCTGTTGTTCAAAATACCGTGATTCCTCCACAATCGAATCATCATCCAATTGATACTAAAGTTGACCTTTCGCCTTCTTCTTCATTCATTTCTTCCTCCCCTTCTTCCTCTTCGGTTGCTGAAAGCAGTGATGCTAGTAACCAAGTGGCTCAGAAGAAGAAGAAAGGGAAGGAGAAAAAGAAGAAGCCAAGTCAGCAAGGGGGAAAACATGCAGCATCTAGTGAAAATCCATGCACTAAACTTTCCAAACCTAGATCCCCATGCATAATTTGTAGAGAAGACCATTTTCATCATGAATGTCCATGCATTCCTCAAATCTTGAGAGAATGGTCTCCCTATTCACACCGTTAGGTGTCATCAACCTCTGGTGATCAAGTTGACAGCACACCATCAACTAGTAATAGTGAAGTTCATGGATAGAAAGGAAAGGTCAAAATTCCATGTAGGTTATGTGAAGGGGACCATACCCTTCCCCGTTGTCCTTTTTCGGATGAAGCCAAAAGAGTCTTGCATAGCCATCCTACTTCACCGTAGCGACTTCCATTTGGATATAGGAAACTCTCCCCAAGTCCTTTACTAGTTGAAAATCCAACTAACATAACTCAACTGGCAGTCAAAACACCTCTAATTGGAAGTAAATTTTCTAAGTCGATGCTAGACTAAAGACGTGCTCCAACATCGTAAAATCTAGTAACTATCATTTTCATCGAAGGTTGGGTGATTCCTCCTCTTTGATGTGACAAGTGGTAGCTCAGACTTGTGCTCCTTATGCCATTGAGTATATATTGGGAGACCAGAATAGGCCTACATCCTTTATCCATAGGAAGCTATGTTTGTCGCCCTATCGATCGCAATGCACTGAACACAGCATTCGAGATGATTGACTATCATACATAAGTCCTTGGTAATTTCTCTTTAATTTATCACCAAGGTGTATATTGCAGTTTTACGATTAGTTTGGTAATCCCTCTATCTAGATTTCCAGAGTAGTCACATTTCTTCCTTTTCGACTCTTTAAAAGAAAAGGTCTATCTGAGCACTTGTCACTTCAAGATCATTAAAAATCGAAGGGGACTACAGTCATCTTTAGCTTTTTCTTGACTCTTAAAAATTGAAAAACCAAAGTTGTGTCGAAGCGTCATTAAAATTTATTTAATTCGGCATAACATCCCTATTCCTTCATTGATCTTAGGTTGAGATGATGGAGTCCACCAATCAAGGAATCCATTTCGAGGGGAATCCTAGTCCATTTTATTCTTGGGGAAATGTTAGTGCTCTGTACATGGCCACATTGTCCCTTCCGGGAATTACAATTGGCCTACCAGTTTGGCTTTTCTCAACCTCTGTTGTTCAAAATACCGTGATTCCTCCACAATCGAATCATCATCTAGTTGATACTAAAGTTGACCTTTCGCCTTCTTCTTCATTCATTTCTTCCTCCCCTTCTTCCTCTTCGGTTGCTGAAAGCAGTGATGCTAGTAACCAAGTGGCTCAGAAGAAGAAGAAAGGGAAGGAGAAAAAGAAGAAGTCAAGTCAGCAAGGGGGAAAACATGCAACATCTAGTGAAAATCCATGCACTAAACTTTCCAAACCTAGATCTCCATGCATAATTTGTAGAGAAGACCATTTTCATCATGAATGTCCATGCATTCCTCAAATCTTGAGAGAATGGTCTCCCTATTCACACCGTTAGGTGTCATCAACCTCTGGTGATCAAGTTGACAGCACACCATCAACTAGTAATAGTGAAGTTCATGGATAGAAAGGAAAGGTCAAAATTCCATGTAGGTTATGTGAAGGGGACCATACCCTTCCCCGTTGTCCTTTTTTGGATGAAGCCAAAAGAGTCTTGCATATCCATCCTACTTCACCGTAGCGACTTCCATTTGGATATAGGAAACTCTCCCCAAGTCCTTTACTAGTTGAAAATCCAACTAACATAACTCAACTAGCAGTCAAAACACCTCTAATTGGAAGTAAATTTTCTGAGTCCATGCTGGACCAAAGTCAACAGGTCGAGATGTCAGTCGACCCAGTTTTACCTTCATAAGATCATACCATTCCTGAAGAGAGTAAGAATGAAGTCGTTCAAATTATTTTTATCACTTCAGAGTGTGATGAACTTGGGGGCAATCCATGCATTCCTTCACAATAGGAAGAGAGTACCCTAGTTCCCGCTACTCAAGGGGTTAATTGAACCGTTTATTCGGTACCCCCTCCAAGTAGTCTAGTCACTTCCTTTGATTGGAATTGACTAGAAAGATCCCACCTTCCTTCTAGTGTACCATTCCAGATCATAGAACAAGTTTACGAAATGATCGTGTCTTGCACTGTCATAGATGAAGGGGCATCAGTGAGTATCCTTTCCTCAACTGCTTGGAAAGCACTTGGTTCACCATCGCTTACGCCTGTCAAACAAAATCTGTCAGGCTTTAACAAAGGAACTAGTCGATCATTAAGGATCCTTCCTAAGTTATCGATAACATTGGGAAGGAAAACCATTCACTTGAATGTGATGGTAGTCCCAGGACCATTACATTAAAATCTACTCCTTGGACGTGACTGCGTTTACAACATGGAAGCTATTGTTTCAACACTCTTTCGAGTGATGTGTTTCCCACATGCAAGCAAAATTGTCACTATTGACCAGCTTTCGTTCGTCGGTTCAAAAATAGCTCCAAGTCCATCATCATCTCTAAATGGTCCTTGTACATCAGTAGTATCTCTCCAACCTTCATTCCATCCACCTGATTGCCAGGAGTAGTTCGGTGAATGTAACAAAGCTTAGGGGGCATGCACCCTTGTCTATTTGGTGGACGAACCCAACTGAAAAGATAATTTTCCATGTAGGTTATGTGATTAGTTTGAAACACCATTCACCTTTGTCCACGCTGCGAACGAAACCAAGGAAGTGTTTTGTCTATTTGGCGGACGAAACCATCGTATCATATGAGTTTCCCTGTCGGTTATGTGATTAGTCTAACACACCATTCACCTTTGTATATTTGGCAGACAAAGCCTATGAATTGTTTTTTCTCCCCTATAGGTGAAACAATCCTACATAACCACAGAAGTTTCCATATGATTACAGAAGACTCTCCTTTTCATCATGCTGGGGGCATGCAAACCTTTTTCAATTTCATTTTTTAGCCTTTTTAGATTTTTAGTTGTTTAGCTTCTTAGGTTAGGTGATTGGTCTGACACAACATTCATCTTCATCCACGTTGTAGATGAAGCAAAGGATGTGTTTTGTCTATTCCGCAGATGAAACCATCCTACCTAACCTCATTAGTTCCTTAGCTTTTTTACCTTTTATAGCTTTTTTAGTTTTGTCATTTCTAGTTTACATAAAAAGAAAAACTAAAAACTGAGCATATGTTATCGCATGGTTCAAGCTCGTTAAAAAATAAACTTACCTCTGAGCATATGTTATCGCATGGTTCAAGCTCGTTAAAAAATAAACTTACCACTAAGCATAGTTCCCCACAATTCAATCTCATTAAAAAATAAACCTGCCTTCGGTAAATAACCTTTGTGATTGCCATGCTCTCAGCCTTTTGAGCCTTGGTTGTGTTCCTGCCATCACCTCCCTCGTTTTGGCTGATCATATGCTTCCACTTGATTGTTTACCCTTTTGAGGAACAATTGTGACAAGTGGTCCTGTTAGCTAACCTCTTCACATCACCATATTTTGAGAAGTTCCAAGCTTATTGAGAATGAGTTGCTACCCTAAACGCCACTCGTTCCTCAAAAACAAGTCTCCTTTAAACTTTTTTTAGACTCATTAAATATGAAAAGATTGTCGAGCTATTTGCCTTTTCGGCTAGATAAAGTGATTGGAAGTGCCATCCCTCCTGTGTATTTTATTCTTTTTTGGACCCGAGGGATTATCTCATGAAAAAGTTCGAGCGCTTGTCTTTTTGGCTTGCTAAAGTGATTGAAAAGTGATCCCTTCTAGATTATTTTATCCTTTTCCGGACTTAAGGGATTATGCTACAAAAAAGAACTGCTGGAGTTTCCTTTTTGTTCCTTTTCAAACTATCTAAACATGAAAAGGATCAAGTTGTCTTTTTCGTTAAACTCGTTAAAACAATAGCGACAAACTTGCCCACCTAGACAAGAATGAGTTTCACGGTCACTAGACTCGCTAAAACATAGCAACAGGTTCTCCCGAACGGAAAATTATAGAACAAGCATATGTTATCCTCCTCAAGCTTGACAAAAATAAAGAGGTACTGGTCAGCAATGACTGGGGAAAAGGGAAGAGAAATTGAAGGATTTATTGGTAGCAGGTTGCTCTTAAACATGACACTTTCACTCATCACCTTGATTGAGTTGGGTTGGGTTATTCCGTTCACCGATACTTTCACCATTGGTATTCCACACCATCCATCTGTTGGGGTTAATGCTACCAATCCATCTCAGTGTCGCCGATATGTTCAACAGAAGTCATTCAGTTGAGAAACCACCATCTAGTTAATGCCTCATCCACTGCAATACCTTCACCGTCCATTTTTCATGACTTCCATTCCTGAACCTTGTGTCGTCAAATCGTTTTAACCTCCAGAAAATAATTTGCTTCATTTCATGTCGTAGATGTGGGATACATTAAGGCCCTCCTACAATGGGTCATTTCTTGTCAACATCATCTCACTATCCAAGAAGTTGACTTAGAAACAACTCTTTCAGTACTTTGAAGCTTGCACGCCTCAATGACAAGTTTCTCACTTCTGGCAACAGGTTGACATCAATGGTCTTCGACTGAAAGATTTTGCATGGTGTTCAACATCGGATCATATATTCACACCACATGACTTGTATTGTAGTACCTTGAGGGTCATTATCATTATCGATGATCCCTCTCACTTCTGTTAACAGCTCACATTATTGGCTAGTAATCAGGCAATGTCTTTCCATGTTCGACTTCGGAACATATCTTCGACATGGATTGGATTGTACATCGGGCGAAGATTGAACGAGATTGAAGACCCCAGATCCAGTTTCGTCCATCTAGGTTGTGATATATTGAGGGATATAAAGACATCAAATGTACATAGAAGCTGCACAGATGCTCATTCGAGCCAGGGATGATGAATCTACATTTGAAGAATCACCAGTCTGCTTGTGCAAATGACCATCTTTTCTATGTACATGAAATGAATTTATAAATTTGAGCATGGGAATGCCCGCCTCAACTAGATCATGAAAATTATATTATGATGATGTATTGTATTTTATCTTATACAAGTCACCTTCCAGTTTCCGAAATCTCGGATCCTCATGATAAAGCATTTCACTCGACATCGAAGATTTACGACTTCATGCTTTATGGGGCAACTGTTATAGACATATTTGAGCACTTCAACCCAATCTTATATGTTGATAAACTAGGGCCCTTTAATTCCTAAAAGTGTTGTTTCACACCCTAAAGGATCATGGTCAACTAATTACGTCATTCCTCAAAAATTCCACCTGAAAAACCATCCAGAATTGGCCAAAATAGGACCATATTGACTGCTCCACTATCAGTGTGCAATGCATACTAGCTCCTACACTAGCCATGTGTGATGCATACTGATGAGGCCTTTTGTAGGTTGTGATGAGCAAGGATGGACAAATGTCCGAGATAGTTTGCTAAGTGGATGCTCATGGACTCTTCTAGAAACCTCTCCTATGACACTTGCCTCTCTGAATTCACCCAGTGATGAGTAAGAAATCCGAGAAATCTCCAAGTGGAATGACACTAATCAAAAACCCAGAGATGACTCACACCCTTGCACACATCTATAAATGGATCCCTCATATGAGAGATCTGGAGGCTGGAATTTTTTAATTTGCAAGGAAGTGCTAATAGTTTGTGGTTGAGAAAGAGCATTGTATTGTTGGTGTGGTCTTGCTTTTCATGAGGTGAAGAGGGCTTTGATGTTGGGAGGATGATGCTAGATCACACAGCTAGGTTGTAATTCTCCCTTCTATTTAATAAGTTTCATTGAGTTTTCTTCCATACAACTGTGCAATTGTGAATTTTATTATTTGTGAATGCCATTTTATGTTCATTGTATTTCTAATTCTGCAATGCTTATGATATAATAGATCAAGATGCTTTGATGGTGGTTTGTTACTATGTTTTTACATGTATTCTCTTAGCGGGATAAGTAGGAGAGGAGTTGCAAGCTCTGTAAAGGGGGAGAGAGATCAAGCAAGGAGTTAAGTGGAAGATCTAGGTTGGTTCCTTTGCCAGTCTCTTATCTATCATACATAGAAGAAATCCCAAATTGCTTTGATTATTTGTTTCTAGGATAGCTGCCACTTCTAGAGAGCTAGTCAATAAAAAAGACACTAGTTTTCACAGAAATTGGATGTTTGAGGACAAGTTGACCAGAGATTGACCAAGTATTTTAAAGGTCAATTTCATCTAGTTTGACCAAGTTTGACTTTATTGATCTAGGGTTTGCTACTGCTGATATAAAATTACAGAATTCAGATTTATACTATTTCTCTTTGCTAAACTATTGAAGATAAAAGAAGATTTGATCAAAGGGTTTCCCCACGTTGGGGTTTGTCCCTATCTAGCAACCACATCTTATGTCTCATTTCTTGGCTTGTTTTTTGTTGATCATTTAATGTTCTGTCTACACTTTACTTAATGTGTATGTGATTTCTAATCTGTGGCTAATAAGAAGAAAAATAAGTAAATTTCTCTAAGCATAGAACATACCATAATTTAACATGGTATGAGAGCTGAGGTGAGGAAAAATCCCAAGCAAGAGCAAGAGCAAGAGCAATCACCGAAGAGAAGGTTGGTAAGGCTATCTTAAAGAAATCATGGGGTCCTCAACACACTTCCCTGCTGGAGACAAACTCCATGAGAAGTCTGACTATCACGGATGGAAGATGTCTCTCAATCTAACATTAGAAGAGCAGGAAGTTTTGGAGCATGTGAGAGGCAAGATTGTTGAGCCTCCATCAAATGCATCTGTTGCTGCTAGGAACAAATGGACCAAGGGAGAAGTCAAAGAAAGGAATATCATTTGGGACTCTATCGACAAATTCTTGGTGGCCTACATTTCTCAGTTGAACACCTCCAAGGAAATCTACGATAGATAGGTGAGTTTATTTAATGTTGATGACACAAATCAAGTCTTCTTTCTTAGAAATAAGCTAAAGGAAATTAGGAAGGGGAAAGATGAGAGTATGCAAGAATATTTCTTAAGGATCACTGAGATCAAGAACGATCTCCTCTCTATTGGAGAAGTAATTCTTGATAGGGAAATGACACTCACAAATCTTGGAGGACTATCGTATGAATGGTATATATTCAAGAC
>APFE031249463.1:15133-41641 GCA_000404065.3 Pinus taeda
ATTGGTTGAGATTTATGATTTGTGCATCTGTTAGCATCTTAGCTCCTTGGTTTATCAAATCCAATAGAGACAAGGGGACCAATTTCTTCTGAGTCTTGAACTGTAGCATCTCTCTAATGGCCTCAGGGGTCATGTAGAATACCACTGAGCCTGAAGGGTCTAGTACAGCTCTTTGAATGGGGTCATAACAGACAGCACACAGATGAATCAGGTCAGGGAATTGGTTGACCTGAGGGAGCCTGAAAATTGGGAGGAAGGAATCCCAAATGCCTAGTATGTCTGTCCCATCCTCATGTTTTGCCTTAAGCTCATTTAGCAGGTGGAGGTGGAACTTGCATTTTGACGAAGAGTCCTCTGAGATTTTGTAGTCCAAGTCTGCCAAATCCTGCCACTCCAATTCTCTCTGAGGGGCATTTAAGGGAGCAACATTGAGGGCAACTGGTGCAACTGGAGTCTCCATGATTTCTTGGATTCTGTTTTGTATATGGGCTTCTATTTATTTGACTGAAAAATAGGAAAGAATGCTGTCTGAGTGAAGAGGTAATTGAAAAATGAAGGGTAACAGGGTGAGTTACAGCAATTGAAATACTATTTTAGTCACTTGGGAAGGCAAATTTCTAGTCTTTAACAGACCTTTCTCAATAATTGAATGAAGGTTTTGGGTTTTAGTTCACGAATGCGGGAATGAAAAATGCAGGTTTTCAATGAAAGTTCAGTCCAAATGGCTCGGCTAACGAATTTCGACCGTTAACTTTTCAAGTGTGAGCTAGGTGCAGGTAATTCTATGGTGAATTATGTGTTTACTGTGCTCCAAATGAGTTTTTTTTATTACAGAGAAAAAACCAGGTTTGGAGAAGACTTGTATGGAGAAATACCTGGTAAATCGATGGGCCGGGTCACCAATGCAGGTGGGTAGTCGCGCGGAGGTCTCATGGTCGATTCTGAGCAAGTTGGTGCAAATGGTTGTAAACGCATGCAGAGAGCGCAACAATCATTTTTTGCAAAAAGTGGAAAAAACGCGCAAAAATTGACCAAATATGGCTTTTTCGGGTCATTGGCGCCTTTTTTAAATGACGTCAGCATGACGTCACCAGGTGGGTTAGGGTGGGGTGATGTCAGCACGACATCATCAGGCGACGTGGCGACCCATAACTGGTCCACGGGGGTGGTGAGGTGGCACACAGGTGGAGCAACGGTGGACGGGGCACGCGGTCATGGCGATGATGTAGGCAGCTAGGCAGCGCTGACGTTGGCAGACAGGTGGCGCAATATCGGACCACCTCTTATACGGCAAGGAATCTGTCAGAGGGGGCTCCGATGGAATTTGGAGGCGACGCGTGGACCCCGCATGACATCGGCGTCTGACAGATATCGGACGTCGGGGCCGGTCCGAAATCTGCGTCAACTGTTGGATAAAAAATGCTTGATTGGATGGTCGAAGGGCCCTTGAGTCGCACGTATGATACGGCATCGGGTGGCGATTAAAATAGTGTTTTCCGTGGTATTTGCGCTCGGCGAGACCCTTAGGAAATTTAACAAATTTCAATGGTTTTCAATGTATTTCTTTGTCAAAACATATATAGCCGAAAACTTTGGGAAAAAGGCAGAAAGCATGGTTTATCAATGATTTTTCGCAACATCGCTTAAGGTTTTAAAAACTTAGAATAAGTGGGTTTTTAATGAAATTTCATGCAAAAGAGCAAATGGGTCCCTACCTTAGGATAAGGCAGAGAAAGTGGGTTTCTGCATATATTTTTCTTTTGAGAGGGTATAAGGGTGCAACAAGAGTTTTTTCAAGGGCTTTTTAGGCAAAGTGAAGGATTGAATGGGCCCATGAGTCCTGGGGAGATAAGAGGTTAGGGCTGGGGTTCTTGAACTCAACCAGATGTTAATTCAATTCCCTAGTAGTGAATCATATGGCTATAATGCCAAAGAGGGAATATTTATAGAATGCTTAAGGTTTATACACCATGGTGTTATAATAGTAGGGAAAGGGAAACATGGGGAGCTAGATAATAAGAGTTAGAGGTCAATATGGAGGGGGAAGGTGAATGAGGAGTGATATTACTAAGTTTTCTTGAAAACAACTTAGTTTAAAGAGTAGATCAAAATGAAAAGAACTTTGCACAAGAAATGTGGCTTTTAAAGGCAATAAGGACCAACACAAAACCTTGAATTCTTTCATAATCACACATGGTGAAGGGATGTTAGTAATGAGTGATGAATCAAGAAAAAGAGAAGTTAGACATGCTCCACTATGTTGTTTTCCTTGTTTTGATCAACAAAATTCAGCTTGAAAGGAACACCACTTTCTGCAACCCCATCTACCTACCCAACTATTTTGCCTAGCATTTTTTGTTTCTTCTTGGAGGGTGCTCTTGGACTTGCAGACCCTTTATGTGCCTTTTCTTTTCCATTGGCTTTTTCCTTTGATTTCCTATCTAGCACTACCCTTATTTCTTCCAAGGCCCCATATTAAGCAGTTGGGAACCTTAGTTTCTCTGTCTAACAACTGGTCTGCCAAGATTAAACAGTTTGGACAGATTTATTTCTCTATTCTACAACAGAAAATTGAAACATGGCATGATCCAGATTAGACTATTAGACCATCCATCAAAACTTTAATAGACATGAAGGCATGTACACACCTTGCTTTTCCTTGAAAATATGGGATCTTTGTATCAGCAAAGCAGAGCATATTTGGCTTTTGAGTTTGCCAATCATGAAATATGAAACCTATTGGTATAGGTATCCAACACTAGAAATGAAATGAAATAAAACAAGGTAATTGAATCAAATAAAAATCCTATATCATAAACAAATTTATTAAGAATATGTGATGCCACAATCAAACTACAATATGTTATTTGACTCGATAGTAAAGGTAAATTGTTAGCAAAGGCAAAAGAAGCAACTCATAGCTAGGTATGGTAGATATAAGTTATCTATATGATTATGCACTTCACCCTTCACCCTTATCACTTCATAGCCCGACTTGGAGGTGGTACTTATGTTGGAAAACTATGGTTGGGCAATGAATAACTCAAATTCAAACAATTACTATTATTCATTACCCAACCATAGTTTTCCAACATAAGCACCACCTCTAGGTCAGGCTATGAAGTGAGAAGGGTGAAGGGTGAAGTGTGTAATTGGTTGGATAACTTATGTCTACCATCCCTTGCTATGAGTTAACAATCATTGTTTAGAGCAAGTTGAAGTGAAAAAAATAAAAATCAAATTGTGTTCGCACCATTCTTAGTTTTAAGTGGGAGAAATTTATACGAAGGTATATCCAATCTATTATATTTTAGAAAAAGTAACATCCGCCTTAGATATCTAACAAAACTAAGTAAGGACAAAATGTATTTTTGTTCATTCTATGTACAAATCTTTTAGTGGAATATTTGAGAAGTCATGTTTTAGGGGTGATAGACACATTGTTGAAATTGCATTAAGTTGTGCATTACATTTACACTACAAGACTACCAATACAATGCTAAAATACCTAAAGGAGATAATGTTAAGTTAAAAAAGAAAAAAAAGAAAATAACGAGTTGTTCAAGATGGATGGAGTAAGAAGTTATGATGATCCATCTAGAGTGTTTTTATTTATTATTGCATGACAATATCCAAACTCATGTAACACCAATCATAGAGGATGCTTAAGAACTTAAAAAACACTAAATATGGAGTGAAGCATATGAGTAGGAAATTGTAATGTCCTTGGTGAAAATTACATGTAAAAAAAATATATAAATACCACGATGATGGGACACCTATTAAAAGTTGAATGGTGGGCAAGACATCCTCGGGGGTGTTCACTTGGTTGTCTATGGCTAAGGAAATTGGCAAATGCATTAAGAGGCAAAAATGTTTTTTGGCGGAATTATTTATGAAAATAATGGAAATTAGGAGAAAAGGAAGGTGAAAGGTCACAAGTTGCATGTGAGGAGAAAATTGAAGGAAAATAATGGAAAATTAAGAAAATATAGGTGTCATTAATAAAAATGAGTCTAAGGATCAGTTGGTAAGCTTCTCCTTTGAGAGTGAACCTTTGTTCAGTTTAGGTTTAGAGCTCTCTTATTATTCTCTCTCTCTCTCATACTCTTGGACACTTAGATCATTCTTGGAGTACTTTGGCATTGGAGCAAGTAATGTAAAGAAGGCAAGAGGAAGCAAAGATCGAGCAGGGAATAGTAGGATCAAAAGGCTACCATAGGCTTCATTGCAGGTATCAACATGCATGTGTATTTTTCTTGCTAGATTTGGCATGCATGTGTTTGCATTTCTTTCTTTTCTACCATGGCATGGGCATTGTAGGGTTTGACAGTATTTTCAGCCTAGAATTGCCATTTCTTGATAACTATGATGAGATGGATTCTTTCATGTGTTTTGTGGGGGATGGCCAGATTGGATTCAAACATGAGTGGGGTGGATCTCTGAATTGAAAAACACATGGTGGTAGTGGTCCCTAAATTGGGCAGAGGATGCACGAAGCCACTGGGATAGTAAGCCCTGATCCATATTGTGGGTTGTGGGAAAGGAAGATTGTGTGCCTGGGTGGGCCTAGGAATCCTTGTCGGTGAATGGTGGGATATACGGTAAAGCCAAGATGTGAATTTTCTCTCCATTCGGCCTAGTGATTTCGGAATGGACTGCACAGTAAATCCTTGAGAGGTTGTCTCGGTGTAGGGCCTAGTGAACATTAGATCAGACTGTGGATGCACAGTAAAGATTGAGAGACTAGGAGGCACTCAAATTCCTCACGGTGTTGGCAGAGTACTCCATTGGCCTCCACATTGGTTAGTGTTTTTGATGTGTTATATGAGTCCCACATTCATGCTTGGAATATGGCATAGGGATGATTGGTTGAAGAAATACTTGGCTTAGCCAATCTATGGTTGGGTTGAACGTGGTAGTCCCATCACCTGTTGGTTCATTGCATTTATTAATGAAAAATTCATTCCCTTGATTTTCATGTGAAAATATAATAATGTATATATGGATTTTGATGGATGATATGTTTATTGTATTTTTGTTCCTATTATATTGATTTATATTCACATTTATCCTAGAGGGTGTTGCAGAGAGGTATGAGAGCATGGTTCAAACACTTGGACTAGATGGGCTCGATCATAGGTGAAATGAAGAACAAAGGTCATGCTGGAATTTCTGCAATAACTCATCTTCTGTAGGATTTTAGAAGCTCAAAATTTATCCACATTGAGGAGACATACCATTGCTTATGTGATAGAAATTTTAGATATTGGGTCACAATATTGTAGGAGATATGAGTAGAGGGAGTCAAGCCTTCTAAATGCTCCTAAAATTAGGCCTCAAACCGATCACGCTAAATTTTTTTTTATAACTTTTCTCCTCGGCACTCTCAGGAGCTAAAATTGTTTTGACAATGAGGGGAAAGCCCATTGATATCGTGCTAAACATTTTAAACATTTATTCACTATATTTTAGCAAATATGACTAGTGGAGGTCAATATTTCTTGATACTGCTAGAATTGTGCACCAAGTAGGTTTGTGTTGGTAATTTGTTATAACGTTTCATCTATGAAATCTCAGAAGTTCAAACTTCAAACATAGTGAGGTAAAATAGCACTGGTCATATGGTTTAGTTTCCATAACTTGTTCTACTATAATTTAGGATATATGCATTGAATCATTCACTATACTAGTTTGCATGCAAACTGTTTGATAAAATGGCCTAATGAGTATGTTGTTTGTGGTTGGGGATGGTATTGATGTGAAATAATATTGCTGTAGTTGATATATTCTTACTTGTATGCAAATATTTTTCTATATTAGTTTGGATGGAAAGTGTTTGAAGAAATGCTTACATGCAAATGTAATAGTATAGTAGTTGTTTGAATAAAATGTAAAAGCATTGTAATTTTTTGAAGAAAATGTTATTTTTTTAGATGGGATAATATTGTAGTATGATAATATGGATGTAGCTTATATATTTCTACTTCCAAGAAAAAAATTTGAAGAGTTGCATGTAGGGAATTTGAAAGGTAGCATGCAAGGAATTTGAAAAGATTCATGTAAAGAAATGGAAAAGTGGCATGTTTTTAGTTATTATGTTACAAGTGGAATAAGTGCAATGTTTTGACTTAATCTCATACAAAATGTATGAGAGATAAAAATCAATTTATTTTCAAGTGTGGTTAAATTTAGTAGATATTTGGAGACCCCATTTCAATAATTGGACATTGAATATCGGGCGATTATAGTATCTTCCTCCTTCTACCTTAGTGTGGACCATGGATAGTAAGGGGGTATGTTTTTAGGTTGTTTGAATGCTTGATTAAGTGTGTGATATGTGTTTGTGCTTATAAAATTGTATGAAGGAATGCTCTTGTTTTAATATGGTTGTACTAACACAATATGTGTTGAGGCAACTGATATGCACTTGCGTGCAAGTGGGTGCTAGTTTTAGTATTATGACTATGGTTGTTAGTATTGGTGATTGGTGATTTCAAATTAGTAGACATGATGTCTTGATTTTTGGAACATGTGACTGAACGTGTATGGATTTATGTCGCTTACATGTTGATTTCAAGATACCTACTTACATCCTTGTATGTCATGGTAGATTTTTGAATATTTTGATTACATGCATCAATCTTACAGGTTGATTACAAGAATTGATCGATTATGTTCAACTACATGCGATTATGCGTATTGGTAGTTGAGTTTGCATTGCTTATGCTTATTGTTGGTTGCATATAGCAATGTGTACAATGGAGTAATGGTCGTTTTCATGCATGAGGTCATGGTTTGTGTATTTGATATGGTCATGCATTGATGACTGGACTCTAGTTAGAATGATATGTATATGCTTTGGTACTCATTTTTTATGTCTATATATGCAGTTGTTATGCGTGTATGGTCATGGTTATGATTATGCATGTATAGTAGGTCAAATATTTCTTGTGAAGTCATTGTATGCAATTTAGCTCATCATAGTGATATTGGATGTTATGATGCTAATATGTTGGTTGAGATAGAGTAGGAGATGTAGACCATAATAATGAGGTTGCAGCATTAGACTTTGGGATAAGAGAAGATCATCCTACAGGTATTGTATGTTTGGCATGCAAGTGTGCAGATTAAGGATTGTTATATGCATTAGGGTTATATACATTAGGTTTATGTACGTGTCTTTTGATGTTATGGATACATTCATGATAGATGTTGGTTGATTACTATAGTTATATGCACATGTGTCAGATAGTAAAGAATGATAGTAACTTGTAGTTGTATGCATTGCTATCATTGTTTTATATTAGATAAGCCAATAATTATGGTATATGTTGTTGATGAGTATGTTATAGGTTAACTTGTTGATTGTTGTATGATAATTAGCTTTAGGATTCAGTTTTATTTTGTTGATGAGCATGATATATAGCTTATTGTTGTTATATGCTATTAGCTTGATCATTAGGGTTATATCATTGAGATCTTGATGTCATAGTTTGGATTGGTCATATGTGTGATGATTATGTTCATTTCATTGAATATATTGATGTTATATGTATTGTGTTAACCTGGTTTGACCTATGCACATGGTTATGGTTGCAACACTTAGGTATGAGATGACATAGTTGTGATGTGGTGTCATACTAATTTAGACTAATCATACATATGTGATTATTATGCATGAATCACATATGCTTATGAGCTCGTAATATGAATATGTTAGTTAGTTACTGTTATGCATATCATGATTTATGTTGATATGTTGTAAAGTTATATCTCGCTAACTAGATTGATTATGAAGACAAGATAGCCTCCCTTGAGGTACACTAAGGTATGAGTTTCTTATGTATCATACTTGGTGTTTCATAGTTTATTATGTCATCTATTTGACATCTGAGTGTTTGGTGCGTATTATGTCATCTAATTGATTTATTTCGCATGGTATGTTTGCAAGTGGTTGAATGATTGATGAATTACTTAATATGTGTATGTGTTCAAATGATTTGATTTTAAGATGATTTTACTAACATGTATGTGTTGAGACAGTTGATATGTACTTGAGTATAGTAAGTGATAATTGTAGTATTATGACTGATGACTATGAGTTCACTATGGATTATGACATGATTTTTAGTCTTGGTAATGGTTAACTTCAAATTAATAGATATGATTTTCTTGATATTTTGAACATGTAGTTAACAAGTGTGAACAATTGCACGATAACATGCTTGGTATTAACATGACAAGGTAATAGTTGATGTGTCTATATAAATAACAATGGGTGGTGTGACAACACATAGTAACCATCGATTCCAACAACGTGAAAAGGTAAAAGAAAGGAAGTGGGCAAGAATTCCTTTGGCTATGCTTGGAAACCTTAATTTTGAACGAATCAGTGCTTTACACACGAGAAGTCTTCTTAACCTTGATTTTGTCTAAAATGATGTGGATATGTGCTATATTCATGAACATGTACTTGAGAGGTATATTCACTACTCTTTAGCTACAGGTAGATTTGTTAAAGGATTGGAGTCCCTTGAGAGATGGTGTGGATGTGTTTAGTTGCAAGCAATAGGATTGGCACAACAAGATGAGGTAGCTAGTGTAGTGTAATGTTTATTTATGCACTAACAGTTACATGTTAATGAAAGCGTGATTGCAGGGAGTTGCATGGCAAGAGAGGTTTCCATAAAATCTTGAAGAAGGCTCAGGTTGAGCTTTCCCTGGGAACCATGGGGATTTAGTCATGGTTTCAATCTTGTTATTTTGGTCTTTTGAGATGGATTTGTGGTCTTTTTTATGTCTAGTGCAAGGCCTTGACACTTTGTTTTAATGTCATATTGTTATCGGTTTTCGTGGTCTTCTTCTTGGTTTTTTCTTGTCTTCTCTTTTATTGTTTTGACTCTTGGGAATTAGTTGGGAAAGAGGAAAGTTGACAGAGCTTGGGGACATATGTGTGGTACTCGAATGGTAATGTAATATTCAGATGAGATTGGTGGTCGAGTAAACATAATGCAAGGTAAGGCTATGACAATCGATTGGACTAGCTGGGTCCATTGTGGTAAATGGACAGTAGCAGTATAGTCATGAGAAAAGTAACAGTAAAAGGTAAAGTAAATGGATTTGAGGCATCATATGCCTTGGATATGTTGGGAATTTTTGTTCTCAATGTTGCACATGTATTGCATGAATAAAGGAATTTCTCTTAACCTAGATGTTATGTTATCTTGCAATTATTTTATGATCATGATTATGTTGAAGTTTATATATGTATACATGTATGTATGTATGTATGTTATTGTTTGACAGGACCATGATTAGTTTATGCTAAAATTTATACATTAATGTATGTATACATGTATCTATGTTACTGTTTGACATGGTTTTCATAGATCATTCTTGTGAAGTAATGATTGCATATGGAGGAGATGGACATGAAGAGGTTTTTGGTCTTATGAGGAATCAATTGGGAAGAGTAGTCATGAAAAATATAAGAGGTCAATATGATGTGGATATGATTTGGTATTATATACTTGTATTATGCCTATGTTTATGTTATGATAGGTAATTTTGAAGGATACATCAACAAAGTGAAAGTAGTATGGTCTGCAGCATGCTAGGATAAGCATGGATGAGATACCGAAAGCAAGGTTTCTTGGTAAGGAGAGTGTGGTTTTGGATGTGTCATATTATTGTTGCACATACATTGTATATGTTGTACATATTGCATCTATGATGTGTGCACTTGTGATGTTGTGTATACATAAAATGTGTACATTTTATTTATGCAATGTTATGTACATGATGGTACAAATAGGGTTGTGTGAATATTGCATATGGGTGTTGTATACGTATTGTACTGTCTTCATGATGTATATGCGGCGTGTGTGGATATGGTGCTCTATGCATCTTGGATATGCAGTGTTGTGTATAGATGATGCTATGTACATGTTGGATATGAAATTCTATGTACATGTGGTGTTGCGTGATGATCTGAAATGCGATTTAAGACAATTAATAAGGTATTACAGACTTATGTGCATGGATTAGTCTATGTCATTGTATGCAACAGATCGATCGGATTGCGAAATACATAGACTTGAAGTAGTTAAAGACTATAATATATAAACGCCTAAAATCACAATAGATTTAATAAGGATCTAACCCAATACTTCTGGGCTACATCTCCTAGTCCAGCCCTCAGTGGTGGCTCCTCTATTAAGTCTTCAAACATAGTTTTTACAATAGTGAGCTTAGTTTGAGCCTCGAACACAATAGCTGCATTTACAAGAGTCTCACTTCAATCCCTCAAGCTTCCTCTAAGTGCACAAATTCCCTCATAGCTATCAATCTCTGTCCTAACTCTGTCTCACACTTGCTTACAACACTGCCTGCTTGTTTCCTCTCTGTCTGTGGCTTTTAAATCCAACCATGTTGCATGTTCATTTCACATCCTGCCTCTCGGTCTCCTTGACTTATATCCACTTCGAATCCCTCTCTTAGAATGATATAATTATTGTTTAATTCCTAAAGAGGAGGTGGCCACCCGTTCTGTAACACCACAGTTCCTAGGTTCCTTGAAATCCTTCGGATTCCCAAACGTAGTTGTTTCTATCATACATAGGGAAATATGTTCAAAATAGAGAAAATCTACCAAAACCCCATATATTAGACTTTAAAAGCCCTTAAATATGCTTCATTCCCATACCGAGTCCATTCATAAGTCGCTATCACATATCGGAAGGGCTCCGTCCCTTTGTGTTTTGGAAACACAACAAAA
The DNA here is from genome assembly GCA_000404065.3 of Pinus taeda. Classification (NCBI taxonomy): domain Eukaryota; kingdom Viridiplantae; phylum Streptophyta; class Pinopsida; order Pinales; family Pinaceae; genus Pinus; species Pinus taeda. The sequence goes on from APFE031249463.1 coordinate 25,914, forward strand.
TCACGAAAATACATAAAAATTCTCTATTACGGACTTGAAACCATATCAATTTTCCTTTATACTATTATCAAGTCTGGATGTTGCATGGTGTATTGATATTGGCCCCTCTACAGAGTTCCGATGAGATGCGGTGATGTGATGTATCAGAATTGCTCATCACAATAACCTTTTCGTCATTGTAGCACTTTTGCAGTCCCTCGATAATGATCTGATGATGTAATATGGGCCATCGATCTGTGCACTTGATCAATAGTCTAGATTAACTCTACCAATCACCATCGCATGCCTTATGTTGATCCTGCTGATTTCACTAATCGATATCGCAAGACTTATGTGGATCCCGCCGATCTCTGCCGAAGGTCATTGCCGATTGTGACTACCGATCTGAAATGGACTGTTGATCGGCAGATCGGACGGTGACTATGCATCACTTGTTCCACACCTCCATACTCTGTTTTATTCATGATTTCATGGGTTTTGGGACTCTCGATAGTGTTTTTCTTCATTCTGAAGGGTTTCTCTGCCCCACTAAGGGTGCTTTCCTCTACATTAGCTTTGATCTTTGGCATGATTTTTAAATAGTTTATGAAGACTTAGAGAGCATTCTCGGACCCATTTGGATCATGCCTTCCCACTGAAAAAGGCTTCTGGACAACCAAAGGTTGGCTTTCAAGCATCGCTTAAGTGAGGACACATCTGCCTCACTTGTCCAATCTCTATCCATTTTGCACATCTGGGTTTTGAACCTTTGAGTCCAACCCTTAGGTACTCAACATCTCCTCTAAGCTTTTCCCTCACCTTCGTGTCTCGAACTGTAGCTTCCTGCAGCTTATTGAGGCATTCAGGCAACAGATCATCAATGGAAGGCAATCAACTTTGCTTTTCAGGATCTTCAATTAAAGAAGGTTCAAACAATCTTAAATTTTCTACATTTACTACTAAATAGATGTGCATGTATGCTGGCAGATCAAGGTAAAAAGCATTCTCAACAATTTTCTCAAGTACCTTAAAAGGTCAATACCTTATTGGCCTCAACTTCTTTCCTTCACCTTGCATTCTGTCCTTGCTCATATACAACCAGACTTGATTGCCAACTTGGAAGCTATGCTCCACCGAGTGTTTATCATGCCTTGCCTTGTATTTATCTTGTCTCTTTCCCAACTGTTCCTACACTGCCTGGTGAATTTCTTGGATCTGTTCAATGAATCTACTTGCTTTGTTCACATCACTGTGTGCAGCAACTGCTATGTCTTTTTCAAATACAAAATCTAAGGGATTTCTTGGTATAAAACCAAAATAGGTCTGGAAAGGAGATCTCTTTGTAGAAGAATGTTTAGCATGGTTGTAAGAATGTTGCACATAAGATAAATGTTCATCCCAAAGCTTGGGATGCTTGTTGTAATAACCCTTGAGCAACTAGATCATTGTTTCGTTAACTACCTCTATTTGGTCATCTGTCTGTGGATGAAAGGCTGTGCTTTTCTTCAGTTTGGTGTCCATTAATTCCCATAGAATTGACCAAAACTTGCCAAAAAATCGAGAGTCTAGATCAGATACTGTGGAAGTGGGTAACCCAAAATGCACCTAGACATGCTGAAAGAACAGTTTCACTATTTCTTTAGCTATAATCTGGTTATTACAAGGTATCGAAAGACACATTTCGCTAAACCTATCCACAATAACATACAAATAGTCATGACCTTTTCTAAATTTTGCCAATCCCCCAAGAAAGTCCATGGAAACGCTTTCCCAAGGACGGGAAGGGACTGGTAGCGCAGTGCACAAGCCTAGTTTTCTATTTTTGGGTTTACTTTTAGCACACATGGTACACCCTCTTACATATCTAGAAATTTTTTCATGCATTCTTGGCCAATAGTAGTATCTTTGTAGTTGTGTAATTGTCTTGCTTAGACCAAAATGAACTGATATCTTAGAAGTATGTGCTTCCCTAATTATATTAATTCTCTTTGTTTGTGGAATGCATAGCTTTCCCAAATGATACAAGAGTTGGTCCCTAACATAGTAATCCAATTCTTCCACCTTTTTTCCATTATTTAAAACTGCATATACGTCTTTAATGTCTATATCTTGAGCATATTGTTCAATGTAGCTTTCGTGCATTATTGAATTATCCTTAAGTATAGTAGATGCATTTATGATTAGTTTGGACAACATATCTACAACTTTATTGTGTATGCCCTTTTTATATCTGATGACTAAATGAAAGTGTTGTAGGAAACTCATCCACCTATAGTGTCTTGATTATTGCAACTTAGTTTGTGAGTGTAAATGTTGAAGTGGTTGATGATCAATATGTATAATTGTTTCTTTGCCCATTAAGTAATGTTTCCACTTTTTCACACTCTGGAATAATGCATACAATTCTTTATCATATGTAGGATAATTAACTACTGCAGAATTAAAAATTTTAGAATGGTAGCATATGGGTTTACCATGTTGCATCAGCATTGCTCCCATGGCATAATCACTAGCATCTATTTTGACCTCAAATGGTTGTTGAAGATTTGGCAATGCTAGTACTGGTGTTGTAATAATTTTTTCTTTCATTGTGTCGAATGCTTTTTGTTGTTTGCTTCCCCACTGAAACAACTTGTTCAATCCTGTCAAAGCATGTAAGGGAGCTGGAATTAAGGAAAAGTTAACAATAAACTTTCTCCAATATTGTGCTTCCCCTAAGAAGCTTCTAACTTTTGTAACAAACTTGGGTTTAGGTTAGTTTACAATGACCACAACCTTAGAGGGATCTAACTTCAATTCATAATCCCTTTCAATATGACTGAAATAATTCAAACATGTTTTACCAAATTCACATTTTGATAATTTAACATAGATATTTTCCTTTTTCAAAACATCTAGAGTCTGCTTCACATGCTTCAAATATTCTTCCCATGTTTTACTGAATACAAGAATGTCATCTAGATATACAATTAAAAATTCATCAATAAAAGGATTGAGTACATCATTCATTACTCTCAAGAAAGTGGCAGGAGCTTTAGTTAAGCCAAAAGGCATAACTAGCCATTCATACAGTCCTTGGTTTGTTTTGAAATCAGTCTTCCATGCATCTTGCTCTGCTACTCTGACCTAATGGTAACCACTACGTAGGTCCAACTTGGAAAAGTAAACAGCCTCTTTCAGTTAATCCAATAGATCATCTATGCGAGGAAGGGGATAATGATTCTTGATCGTTATTTTATTCAGTGCTCTACAGTCAATGCACATCCTCCACGAACCATCATTCTTTCTCACCAACATGATTGGAGATCTACATGGTGATGTGCTTGGTCTTATGAAACCTCTCTCGAGCAGCTCTTATACCTTCTTCTTGATTTCTACATTCTCTAAAGCATATAACTTGTACATTTCGATGTTAGGCAATGGAGCATCTTGCTACAAATTAATATCATGTACAATTTCCCTTTTGGGTGGAAAACCTTTATGTTCTTGAAATAATATATCATATTTTGAAACAACTTTTTCTAAATCAGCTTGTTGTTTAGCATCACAACCTTCAAATACATTGGTTTTATGAAGTTGCTTTTCGTTTACAACCATCAGTAAAAATTTCTTGCATGGATTTACAATTCTTTTCATCTGCCCTGAGTTTATGAGAGTATAGTTATTCTTGAGTTTATGAGCTCTTACAATATATTTGATTCCATCTTTAACGAGTTGATACTTTTCTTCAGCTCTATAAAATATGGCTTTTCTATCATACAAGTAAGGACTTCCTAAAAAAATTCCACATATATCCAAGGGAATAATATCTAACTCAACCTCATCCACAAATGCTGACCCAAAAGAAAACCTAAGTTTACATTGTCTAGTCACTTGTAGTTTTTCTTTATCACATACCCAACCTAATGGATATGACTTCTTATGAGGTGTGGTTAGCAGTCCCAATTTCTTTACAATTGCTTCAGAAATTAAATTTACTTGTGAGCCACTATCAAACAAGGTATCAATATTTTGATGCTTGGAAATAAGTCTAATATGAAAAAGCTCATGTATTCTTCTCTCATTTTCTTCACTATCAATAGTTTGTGCCAAATTACTAGTAGATGCTTCCGAATTTTTAGATTTTATACCTATGGATGCAACTTTTGTTTCATCACCTGTGTCTAACCCAAAATATTTTTGTATGGCAGCAAAAATCTTCTTCTTCTTGGCATCAAATTTCTTCAGTTTCACCTTTGGATGCAAAGACTAGAAATGTTCAACATCATGTCCATCCTTCTTGTAGTGAGTGCATGAAGGTTTGGCCTTCTGTACAACATTGATCTTCCTCTCTTTCCATTTCTTCTTCCTCTTTTCATTGTTTTTGCTTGAAGTGGGTTTTGATGATCCCCCAATCTCTGGGTTCACATTCTTACCTCTAGCCTCTAGATGGGTAGCTTGAACAAATACCTCATCTATGCTAGTAAGTTTAAACATGAGAATGGTATGTCTCAAATAACTATTTAGACCACCTATATACTTCAACAAAGTTTCAAGTGAGTCTAAAGAAATGCCTAGATTCAAAGCTCTTTTTCTAAACTCTTGGATGTAGCTTTGTAAACTTTGCCCTTTTAATTGGCGAAGAGTTTGCCAACTCATCATAGCTTTCTGCATATAAGCTAGTTGATAGAATTGTTTTTTAATTGTAGAAACAAATTTAGTCCGGACAGAAAGAGTTTTACCATGCTTCTTCAATTCAACTTGTGTCCTACCTTCCCACCATACCAAGGCAGTTCCTCCTAGGTGTAGGTTGGCCAGCTGAATCTTACTTCTGTCTGAATCAATATTCTGCACCCTACAATACACATCAATTTTCCTAATCCAGTTATCTAACTCTCTGCATTTAACTCTCCACCATAAACAGGAAAATCAAATTTAACATCTAATTTAATGAAAGATGTTTTCTTCTTTTTAATTTCAGGGCTGTAAGGAGGCATCGATAGAGGAACCTCTTTTACTTTCCCTTTGCCTTGAGAATGGCCATCTATATGAGATTCTTCTACTCCTTTGTCTTGTTTGGAAGTAGGCGAAATTTCACTCCGACCTTTCTTAAATTCTCTACACATTTCTTCTACCATGGCTCTCATGGTCATGAAACTGTCCATGAACTGAGAGTCTGATTCCAAAGGGTTTTCTTCTACCATTTTCCTCCTAGTATGGACTCTACTAATTTTTGGGTTAGTCTCAACAAATTCTCCTCCTCCTAATATAAGCTTTGATGTAGTTATCTTTCACAAACAATCTAGCACAAGCTTGTCTAACCTTAGTAACCTAAAACTCTGATACCACTTGATTTGAAATGTGATTTAAGACAATTAATAACGTATTACAAACTTATGTGCATGGATTAGTCTATGTCATTGTATGAAATGGATTGATCAAATTGCGAAATACATAGACTTGAAGTAGTTAAAGACTATAATAGATAAACACATAAAAACATAATAGATTTAACAGGGAGTTCACCCAATACTCCTGGGCTACATCTCCTAGTCTAGCTCTCAGGTGTGGCTCCTCTATTAACTCTTAAAACATAGTTTTTACAATAGTGAGCTTAGTTTGAGCCTCACACACAATAGATGGATTTACCAGAGTCTCACTTCAATCCCTCAAGCTTCCTCTGAGTACACAGACTCCCTCACCGCTGTCAATCTCTGTCCTAACTCTGTCTCGCACTTCCTTGCAACAATGCCTACTTGTTTACTCTCTGTCTACGGCTTTTAAATCCAACCATGCTGCATGTTCATTTCACATCCTGCCTCTCAGTCTCCCTGACTTCTATCCACTTCGAATCCCTCTCTCAACGTGATACAATTATTGTTTAATGCCCGGAGAGGAGGTGGCCACCCATTCTGTAATGCCATGGTGCTCGGGTCCATTGAAATCCTTCGGATTCCCAAACACAACCTTTTTTGCCATACATAGGGAAATATGTTCAAAACAGAGAAATTTTGCCAAAACTCCATATATCAGATTTTAAAAGTCCTTAAATATGCTTCATTCCCATACTGGGTCCGTTCATAAGTTGTTATCACATATCAGAAGGGCTCTGTCCCTTAGTGTTTTGGAAACACAAAAAAATCGTGAAAATATTGCATGAGTTGTGTTATAAATATCCATTGGTAGTATGTTTTGTTTCCAGTAGTCTTGTTGGTTATAGGTCTCATTGAACAGCAAGGATAGTGTTCACCCAAGGGGAAAGGTTTTGTAATAGCCCTAATGAAAATTACATGTAAAAAAAAATTATAAATACCATGGATGATGGGACACATATTCCAAGCTGAATGGCGTGGAAGAGGAAATTGGAAAAGGCATTAAGGGGACAAAGGGTATTTTGGCACAATTATTTATGAAAATAATGGAAATTAGGAGAAAGCGTAGGTGAAAGGTCACAGGTTTCATGTGACGAGGAATTTGAAGGAAAATAATCGAAAATAAAGAAAATAAAGGCCTCATTGCTAAAAAGGCCTCTAAGGATCAGTTGGCAAGCTTCTTCCTTTGAGAGTGAACCTTTGGTTAGTTTAGTTTTGGAGCTCTCTCATTATTCTCTCTCTCTCATACTCTTGGACACTTAGATCTTTCTTGGAGCACTTTGGCATTGGAGAAAGAAAGGTAAAGAAGGCAACAATAAACAAAGATAAAGCACGGAAAGGTAGGATCAACCAGCTACAACAAGCTTCATTGCAGGTATCAACATGCATGTGTATTTTCCTTGCTATATTTGGCATGCATGGGATTGCATGTGTTTCTTTTCTACCATGGCATGGGTCTTGCTAGGAATGACAATGCTTTTAGCCTATTCTTTCCATTTCATGATAGATTTGATGAGATGGGTTCTCTCATGCGTTTTGTGGGGAATGGTTGGATTGGATTCGAAGCTCAGTGGGGTGGATCCTTGAATTGACAAATACATTGTGGTAGTGTTCCTTGAACCAGACTAAGGATGCTTGAAGCCACTGTCCGTATAACCCCTAAACCAGACTGTGGGTTGTGGTAGAGCTAGATCATGTGCCTCAGTGGGCCTAGGAATTCTTGACAGTGAATAGAAAGATATACAGTAAATCCAAGAGGTGGAAATTCTCTCCATTGGGCCTAGTGATTCCGTGATGGAATGCATGTAATTCCTGGAGAGTATGTCTCGGTGTAGGCCCTAGTGATCCCTATATCTGACTGTGGATGCATAGTAAAGCCTGAGAGACTAGAAGGCACTCAAATTCATCATGGTGTAGGCAGAGGACTCCGATGACATCCACATTTATTGGTTTTTTTGATATGTTCCATGAGTCCAAAATTCATGCTTGGAATGTGGCATGAGGGTGATTGGCCAAAGAGAGACTTGACTCAACCAATATATGGTTAGGTGGAACATGGTAGTCCCATCACTGGTTGGTTCATTGCATTTTTCAATGAAAAATTCATTCCCTTGATTTTCATATGCAAATGTATTGATGCGTATATGGATTTTGATCGCTGATATGTTTATTGTATTTATATTACTATTATATTGGTTTATATTCAAATTTACCCCAGAGAGTGTTACAAAGATGTATGTCAAGGATACTCACAAAGTGTTTGATGGAATGAATCCATGAGATCACGGATTAATTCATGAGGTGAAGCCATGGAAGTCAACTTTGGAGAGGAAAACATGAGGGTCAAAGAATTTCAAGGCAAGAGGATGGTGTCATAAGTGTTGGGGGGAGGTGGTAATTGTTATAATGGTGTCAAATTTCTAAATTGCATGTAAATCGGTATAGTGATCTATGATCTGGTAAGGTGTGCGTACGGATGGGAAAATTTTAGTATAGTCTAGTGTTAGACCTAGGTGATTGGGTGGGCATGTAGATACCCTATAGATAAGCTCTGAGGGGGATAATGGCTAGAGGTGAGAGGTGCTAACTCGACAAATTTGGTCACATTTGGTCAGGGAAACCCCAAGTTAATGTTTAAGGGGATATTGTTAGGTAAACTTGATTGGGGGAAAGATTCAAAGTTGACTCGATTAAATGGTAGTGGTTTTGCGCATGTGTTTTAGCATACCCATGATTTTCTTCCCACATAATTCATGTAACAAATCCTCTAAAATACTACGTGAAGACTCTATTGTAATAGGCTAGGGCAGTGAGTCGTTAAGGTTCACTTGGCTAACATAGTCAAGTTTTGGCCATGAGATCTAATGGAATTCCCTCAGTTTGGTTTTTCCCCAAATTTGGGGTTTTCCCATGGAAAACATGTTGTTAATGTTTACATGTTATGTGTTTTGTTGTTGGTTGTCTTAATGTTCCTCTCAATAAATATTATATGTCTCTCATGGTAACCTTTTAACAAAGGACCCCTAGATAGACCTTCCAATTTCACTATAGAAACACTTTCATAACATGAGGGTTGACCAAAGGTTTAACTAGTACTAGAGTACCAAGGTTGTAACTGTCATGGTGAAAGGATGATTACCGCTAGTGACAAAGGAACTCCAAAAATCATGACTTCCAATGGGATTATACACATCACTAGAAGGAACACCTCCCAATGCAAAATCACTACGATAAGTTGGAAACCCATGGCAATAATGACACTAGCAGAGATATTTCCCCCAAGTAAATTACCCCCTATGAAGGATTGAAAAAATCTATAGAAAGGAATTACTCTAAACATAGAAGTACCTGTTATGTAACCAACTCACAAAGTAGAAGAAATGATAGATCAATGCCTTCAAAATCAGCCTCTTCGAGGGGGAAACCTCCATTACATTACAAAAATGAACAATTCTTGGATGATATAAATGAAAAAACCTCCTTTTTATATATAGGAGTCTAAGGGGTCACAATATAATCAAAGCTAACATAACAATAATAATACAAGGGAACAAAAATAACAATAGTGGGCTTCTATGGGGCACAATGATAATAATATAGGGACAATAGGGGCACAACAATAACAATAAGGGCTACAATGACAATAGTAATGGGGGAACCACTGGTATTTTAGGGACCTAACATGCCCCTCTCTTTCAAAAAAATGTTGTCCTCAACACCTGAGTACTTCTGGATGCATCTTTATAAAATTCTCATGCTCCTATGTGGAATCTTTAGCGAGTAAGCTCTTCCACTTGATGAGATACTTTGAAATTGATCGATTTCATAGCTATCAATTTCTTGTTTCTGTGACTGGTTTAGGTTCCAATATGATTTTTCCTTCCTTATCAAGTTTTGGAAGTATTGTTTGAATTGGGATTTTGTCACCTATAACCTTCTTTAAGTATGAAACATGGATAATTGGGTGCACTCTTGAAGCTATAGGAAGATCAAATTTGTATGTCATAGTACCAATCTTTTGCAACACCTTGTACGAACCATAATAATTTGATGATAATTTATTATCCTTAGCTTTCTTGAGGGTCATTTATTTATATGGTTGTAGCTGTAGGAATGCCCAATCATCTACATAAAAACTTCTTTCACTGCCATGTTGATCTACCTGTTGTTTTCTTCTATCCTGTGCCAAGGTGAGATTATCCTTTAAGAGTTGGAGAACTTCTTGTTGATGCTCGATGTGATGTTCCAATGCTTGAACCTTAGAATTTTCTCTTAAATATGATGTGATGGATGGTGGATGATACCCATAAAGTTCCATAAATGGGGTCATTTTTGCTGCAGTATGGAAGGAAGTGTTATACCACCATTCAACTAGAGGTAACCATCTGACCCATTGTGTCTGTTTATCATATAGAAAGCAATGAAGATATCCTTCAAGACATTTGTTTACTATCTCAGTTTTCCCATCAGATTGAGGACGATAAGATGAGTTATGAGCTAACTGATTACCAAGGCAATAAAATAATTTTATCCAAAAATTTCCCGTGAAAATGGGATCTCTGTTGCTTACAATAATCTTTGGGTTTCAATGTAGCTTTTGAATTGTTTCCATAAATGTAATACGGACTATACTAAATTTAATGGATGCAATAGTGCAAAAAAGTGTGTATACTTGGTAAGTATGTCAACTACCACCATCATGACACTCTTTCCTTTGGAATTGGGTAATCCTATGATAAAATCCATTGAAACCTCCTCCCAATGTTGGTTTTGAATGGATAAAGGTTGTAATAGACCGAGGGTCTAAATTTTCTCAACTTTATTTTGTTGGCAAACCAAACATTCTGCCACAAACTTTTGAATATCCAATTTAAGGCCATCGCAGAAAGATTCCTTCTTAACCCTGTGGTAAGTTTTAAAATTCCTGAGTGCACTCCTAAGGGAGAGGTGTCCAATTCCATAAGAATCTCTTGTTTGAGTTGGGAATTCTTACTTAGGTATAAGTGATCTTTGTACCATAACAAATCATTTTTCCAGCTAAATGTATCATATGTACTAGGATCCTTTTGTAACTTTTGAATGAGTTCCCACACTTCTTCATCCTTCTTCCATTCATCCCTTGCTTCATTTATCCAACCTGGTTGAATAATAGAAATGGCACACAACATTGCTTCCACATCCTCTTCCTTTATTGAGATCATATGCCACAACATTTTTCTTTCCTTTTTTGTGGATGATTTCAAAGTCATAACCCAACATATTTGTGACCCATTTTTGCTACTCTTTTGAAGATAATCTTTGTTCCAAAAATTATTTAAGACTATGATGATCCATTTTTACATTGAAGTGTCTTCCCATTAGGTAAGGTCACAATTTATTTAGTGCATGTAGTATTGCAAACATTTACTTCTCATAAATAGCTTTGTGTAAATACTTTCCTTCGATTGGATGACTTTCAAGAGCAATGTGTCTTTCTTCTTGCATTAAAACAACACCAATTCCATTTCGTGAGGCATCACATTCCACAATAAAGTTTTTTGTGAAGTCTAGCATAGCTAAGACTGGTGCTTGGCACATTGCCTCTTTAAGATGTTCAAAGGCCTTCATTGCTCCTAGAGTCCATGAAAGTTCATATTTCTTCAATAATGTTGTTAGAGGTGCTTCTATTCACCCATAATTCTTAACAAAATTGTAATAATACCCTATCAACTTGAGAAACCCTCGGAGATTCTTTATGGATGTGGTGATTTTCCATTCCTTAATGGCTTTAATTTTTATAGGGTCTACCTTGACACCTTCATGAGATGCAATGTTACCCACATATTCACCTCTTGTACTCCAATGAAACATTTCGAGCTTTGTGCATATAATTGTTTCTCCTCCAATAGTCTTAGCACCATGTCAACATGTTGAACATGATCCTTCCAAGACATGCTATAGATTAGTATATCATCAAAAAATACTTACACAAATTTTCTAATGAAGGGTTTGAAAATGAAATTCATCAAACCTTGAAATGTAGAATGTGCATTGGTAAGGCCAAAAGGCACAACCAAACATTCATAATGACCCTCATGAGTTCTAAATGTTCTTTTGGAATGTCTTCAATTTTCATTCTGATTTGATGATATCCTTAACGAAGATCCAACTTGGTGAAGTAGATTTATCCATGCAATTCATCCAATAATTTGTCAATGACATGAATGGGAAATTTATATTTAATAGTGAGATTGTTGAGCTCCCAATGATCTAGACAAATGAGCCATCACCCATCCTTATTGTGAAACAACACTACTGGAGAAGAGAAAGAACTTTGCCTAGGTTGAATTATACCGGCCTCTAGCATTTCTACAACCATACATTCAATTTCACTCTTTTGGGCATAGCTATATCTGTAAGGCCTGATGTTTGGAGTAAAACTTCCTGGAATCAAATGAATAGAATGATCATGATCTTGAATAGGTGAGAGGACTTTGGGAGTCTCAAATACCTTGGAATGGTTGTCCAAGACTTTTTGGAGATATGGAGAAAGAGATGATTTCGATGTGGGCACCTCTAGCAAACATAATTGTGCAATTACACCTCGTCGTTCTTGATTTGGAAGATTTGTCATGTTGTTAGAGCTAATTATCATTCTTGGTTTCCCTGTGAGATCCCTTAATTCAACTTCCTTTCCTTTTGAAGCAAATTTGAAGAAAAGTTCTTGAAAATTAAAAGTTATTGTACCCAAAGATTGTAGCCATTGGACTCCTAGTACAACATCAGTACCAACCATTGGAATGGAAAACATTGGACTATTCAATACATATTATTCCATGGATAGCTTGATATTCAGACACTTTCCATAGAAGTTTATGGTTTCTCTACTTGCAACCATCACTTGACATTCTGGTGTTGGATATAGGAAGCAATTCAATTTCTTGGCTATCTTGCAATGAATAAAATTATGGGTACTTCCCGAATCAATCAGCACTATTACATTTTTCTTCTTGATATGTCCTTCTATCTTGATAGTTTGAGGAGTGGTAATTATAGCCAATGCATTACAAGATAAGGTCGGATTCATTTCTTTTTTTCCTAGGGTTTGTTCCTGGTGTATATCCTCTTATTTTGATGTTTATTGTTCCTTTTCTTCCTCCTCTTCACAATTTATGTAAAATAATTTCTTCTCAGCACACTTATGACCTTTAGCATATTTGTTATCACAACTGTAACAAAGGACTTTTTCTCTCTTTTCTTCCAAATGTTGTGGTCTCAACCTTCGAGGTTGTGGAAGGTTAGGGGGAACAACACTTCCATATTTATCGTTGTGAATGATAGGCTTCCATGTGGCCATAATTTTTCTTTCCATTTTGCTTGCCAACCTGAATGCCTTCTCCAATGAATCAGGTTCCCAAAGTCAAACCTCATGTTGGATGTTATCCTTTAAAGTCCCTATGAACATATCAATCCTATGCTCCTATGGACTATCTTTTACCCTTATATTCCATTTTTGGAAGTCCTCAATGTGCTCCATCATTGAACCCTTTTGTTTTAGATTTATTAGTTGGCTAAAAAAAGTGTTGCTTTTTGTATCCTCATAATGTGCTATCATTTATTTCATAAAAATTTCCCAAGTGACAATTTGTTTATGAGAGAAAAGTCATCAATACCATACAAACTGATTTTGGTTGCAAATATAAAGTTGCAATGCATATCATTTGTGTGTTATGCACATTATGGAGATCAAAATATTTCTCCATATGTAGTATCCATGTTACGGGATCCTTGCCATCAAACTTCCTCATATCGATCTTTGGAACATGGTGGGTCTTCAATCCATTGTTAGAGTCTATGAAATCATAATTAACATTTATTTTGTTGTCATCGTGATTTTCCTTTACTACCCTTTCGCCATTAGTAAGCATTTCTTGTAGACTTTTTTTTCAAATCTTCCATGTTGCCTATACATTTTTCTTTTATACCATCAATCTTAGCTTCCATGTTTGTTTTCAAATCTTCCATGTTGCTTTAATTTTTTCTTCTATACCATCCATCTTAGCTTCCACGCCTTTCTTTAAACCATCTGTCTTAGCTTCCATGCCATCCGTCTTAGCTTCCACGCCGTTCTTTAAACTATCCATCTTAGCTTCTATTACTTTTTGAGAGAACTAATGTTGTTGCACTTGGTCTCATAATTTTGATATATCCTGTTGTGTTTCTTCCTCTTCTTTATGAGTGAAGGTGTACATTTAAGGATTCTTACTAGGTGTTTCCATTTTATTTCTTCGAGGCATAAATTAATGATAATAATTCTTCACTATGCTCTTTGAATTCCTTCAAACTAATTTTTCCAACCAAACTTATGCACAAATATAAAACAATTACACACTTTTTTTAACTTTGGAGGAGCTTGATATTGAATCTATTGTATTTCTATAATTTCAAATCTCCAAGGTCTGAAATTATGGTCTGCAGTAGCCATCTAAGTCCTATTTCCAACTCCACAATTCTACTCAAGATTGGATTCTCAAAGGAATAGTTATTCCAAATATCCCACAATGATCTGATTATAGACTAGTTCAGTAGAGCGAACTTGTCCGAGGTTCAACGTGTCACGTTTTTTTATCTTAGGACCTGAAACTGACACAAAGAAAACTACAGGTTTTTCTCTTTCTGTAATGTCTTATGAAATTTCAATTTGATGCTCAGAAAGAAAGTTATGATTATTTTCCCCAGGTCACCTGTTTGAGATATAATTCTGGATCTTGCGCAAACCCTAACTTGAATTTTATATAAGAAACTGAAGAGAGATAAGATCTGAAATTTTGACACGAGTTTCAAAGAAATTTCATCTCAAGTGGGTTTATTTTATCTTCTGAAATGTCATAAAACAAATATTATGGTGAAAATACCACAATGACTTATTTCGAGCAGCGAAGCCCTATAATCCAAACCTATGATACCAAATGTTATGTAACTAGCTCACAAAATAGAAGAAAAGATAGATCGACACCCTCAAAATCATCCTGTTGAAGTGGGAAACCTCCTTTACACTACAAAAATGAACAATTATTAGATGATACAAATGACAAAACCTCCTTTCTATATATAGGAATCTAAGGGGTCATAATATAATCAAAGTTGACATAATAATAATAATAATAGAAGGGCATAACAATAGCAATATTGGGCTTCAATGGGGCACAATAATAACAATATGGGTACAATAGGAGCACAACAATAATAATAAGGGCTAAAATGACAATAGTGATGTGGGAATCACTAGTATTATAAGGACCTACTGGTACGTCAAGGATTAAGTTCCATTGAAATCAATATGCCCCTAGGTGAATTGGGGACAAACATAGACCCCCTGGAATTTTTCCAAAGATGACTCACCCATAATAGTGATTGAGGCCTTAGTGATAGACGAGGAAGGTAGAAGCCACCCAGCTTCCTTGGGTTGAGTCATGTTTTTGCCCATTTCAAACACAAAGACCGAATAAGGAGGGAACACAAATAAACTTTGAAGACTTGTTGGGATTATCACTAGCGACTGGTAGGATCCCCCATTATGAGGATAAAGGTGTAGTTGAAATTGAGGTAGAGGTTTGTATCACACTAGAAAGTGGTAAGGAATACATGACATATGAAGCTACCAATGTGGATAGCAATGAGGGAACCATTTCCCCCATGGTAATTAACCGCTCTCCATAATCATTGGATGCGAAAAAGGAAAAATTTTGTGTGAAATAAGAACTCAACTATACAAGTACAAGGTTGATAGGGTTAGCTAAAGGTGGGTTCACATGTGGTGACATACTTTTATTTAAAACTTCAATAATGAACATATATTCTCCCTCAGAACCAGGGTCACCCTCCCTCCCTACAAATTGGATTTGACATAAGTCCTCTGGTACTAGATTTATCTTACGTCTTTGAGGTGGTGGACCCTCCTATTCAAGAGAATGATTTAATATTCTTGAAGAATGATGGATATTTTGTTCATCCATAAATAATATATGTTTACTATTTAATCAGTTAATCTTAGACACCACTATGCCCAACTACACTCATTCCAAACAACACACACTATAAATTCCCTACAAGATTTAAGAGGAAAATAATAAAAAAAAAGGTACCTCTCAATAGCTAAGATGTGTGAAGTGATGAAACCCCTAAGTACCTTGGACTAATATAGCACTGGAGAAGAAGTTACCCAAACCTCCCTATATATAATTCAGATCGAACCCCCCACCGATAGTAAATTACATATCTAAGTCTATAGATCAAATTTCAACAAGAAAAAAATAGATTCAGTAAAAAAATTCTAAGAAAATTGGTGAATATATCCCACAAACATAACATATTATATCGAAAGAAAGCGAATAAAATTTTTGATACAATGGATTTTGT
>APFE031249463.1:63290-74247 GCA_000404065.3 Pinus taeda
TATTATAAATTTCTTATGAAATTTATTATATTAAAATAAAGACCCTTTAATTTTAGAAAAGTTTTTTATTATGAAAAAAACTAAATTAAATAGCCCCCAAGACGCAAAATCTACTTAGGAGTAAGTATTAAACATTATGGGTTATTTGATTTAAAAAAATAAAATAAAGTGGATATTTTAAGATTACTAAAGCTCGAAGTCTTTACAAACTCCAACACTCCACCATACCCCACATCACATATCCGATAATAAAAGTTCCTAAAGGCAAAGACTTGCCTGCTCTACTCAATTATTATGATTGCGATTATACCAGATCTTACGGAAAAATATACATCTCAATACATAATTCCCTACATCCATGACTATCATGGAAGTTGCAAAGGCTTAAATCCATACCCCATTACCTTAGTCGAATTGCTAATGCGATTAGGCCAACAGAATGTGATTGCAATGAAGCTCGAACCCAATGGGATAATTAAAATAATTCATACATTGCCTGCATCAATGACTATTGCAATAAACCACAAAAGATTAAGTCCTACCTCCTTCCTATTGCGCTTACACTCGACCTAATGAGAAAATCAGCTGCAATCTGTAAAATCATGCATCTACAAACTATTGCAAAAGTTCCAAAGTCCATACCCCGCTCCATTTCCTGATTGTGATATGTGAAAAGGTCCGCATCTGATAGGATTATTCACTGCAATTTATATTAATATCACATTTGGGGCTTATATCACAATCACAAAGTTCTAAAAGTCATGTCTCATGCTAATGCTGATTGTAATTTGATCTTGATTGCCGATTGCAATATGATGTCAGCAGTGACATCATTTCCACATCATCTGCCATGTCACTTGCCACGTAACTTATCACTTGCCACATCACCATTACACACCATCTACCATGTCATAGTGACATCACAATGACATCATCTCGCATATCACAAATAACAAGTCTTTCAATGACCTCTTATAGTCTACAACTCCAACTTTTGATTGCAATAATCCTACATATTGTGATATGTGAAAAATCCCTAAACCTGATAGAATTATACATTGCAATTCCTTTAATCCCCGCATCCGCAACTATTGCAAATAATAAAGGAACATCTTATCACTGCCACCTGTCGTGTCCCGATTACAATATGCAAGTAGGCTCGGACCCGAAGGGATTATAAAATTCATACCATCAAACCCCACATCCGGAGGTATCATAGTTAATAAAGGGTCTTGCCTCATGTTGATTGTGATTACGATAAAGCCCCAAGCCCGATGATGTTATACAATGCAATCCATAAATTCCTATTTCTGTGCAATTGCAAGAGCCACATACCTTATGACATTCCTCCTTTGGCCATTCCAATTGTGATTTGGTCTTATTCAAATTTTGGTCCAATTCAATAGTTATTCTCGTTGATTAAAATATGACGATAATTCAACCCCTAGTCTAAAACCAATTGCAATTTTGCAATAAAACCATAAAATTAAGAGTTATCTTACCATATACCTCACTCCACATGACTCTCCATGATGGTTATGTTTGGGATTGATTGCGCTCTACGTTTGTTATGTAACCAACTCATAATATAGAAGAAAGAGAGAGATCAATGACTTAAAATGTAAGCCTCTCTGAGGTGGAAACCTCCTTTACATTACACAAATGAATAATTCTTTGATGATACAAATTAGAAGACCTCCTTTCTATATATAGGAGTGTAAGGGGGCGCAATATAATCAGAGCCAACATAGCAATAATAATGTAAGGGCACAAAAATAACAATAGTGGGCTTCTATTGGGCACAATAATAATAATATAGGGACAACATGGGCAGACAAATAACAATAAGGGGTACAATGACAATAATAATAATGGAATACACTAGTATTATAGGGACCTAACATGCCCCTCTCCTTCAAAAAAGAATTTTCCTCAACGCTTGAGTAGTTCTGGATGATTTTGAATAAAATTATCATCCTCCCATGTAGAATCTTCACCGTGTAGGTTCTTCCACTTGATAAGATATCTGGAATTGATTAATTTCGTAGCTGTCGAGTTCTTGTTTCTATGGCTGCTTCAGGTTCCAATATGATTTTTGCTTCCTCATCAAGCTCTAGCAATATTTTTTGAACTAGGAGCTTGTCATGTATAACCTTCTTTAAGCATGAAACATGGAAAACTGGGTGCACTCAAGAAG
Organism: Pinus taeda; assembly: GCA_000404065.3. Lineage (NCBI taxonomy): Eukaryota > Viridiplantae > Streptophyta > Pinopsida > Pinales > Pinaceae > Pinus > Pinus taeda. Next base: position 65,488 of record APFE031249463.1, read on the forward strand.
ATGCAAGAAGTTCCAATTTGTATGCCATAGTACCAATATTTTTCAACACCTTGTACAAACCATAATACTTTGGTGATAATTTATTATCCTTCTTAGCTTTCTTGAGGGACATTTGTTTGTATGGTTGTAGCCATAGAAATACCTAGTTAGCTACATCAAAAATTCTTTCGTTGCGATGTTGATATTCCTGTTGTTTCATTCTATTTTGCACCAAAGTGAGATTACCCTTTAAGAGTTGGAGACCTTTTTTTTTTTAATGCTCGATGTGATCTTCCACTGCTTGAACCTTAGAATTTTCTCTTAAATATGATGTGATGGATGGTGAATGATATCGAAAAAGTGCCATAAATGGGGTCATTTTTGTTGCAATATGGAAGGAAGTGTTATACCACCATTCAATGAGAGGAAACATTTGACCCGTTATGTCTCTTTATCAAATACAAAGCAATGGAGATCTCCTTCTGAACATTTGTTCACTATCTCAATTTTCCCATCACATTGATGATGATAACAAGAGTTATGAGCTAACTAAGTACCCAAACAAGAAAATAATTATGTCCAAAATTTTCTAGTGAAAATAGGATCTCTATCACTTACAATAATCTTTGGGTTTCCATGTAGCTTTTGAATTGTTTCCATAAATTCAATAGCAATGTACTAGCTTTAAATGGATTATGTAATGTACAAAAGTGTGAATACTTAGTAAGTCTATCAACTACCACAATGATGAAACTCTTTCCATTGGACTTGGGTAAACCTGTGATAAAATCCTTTGAAACCTCCTCCCAATGCTGAAAATTTTGAATATCAGATTTAAGGCCATCCCCAAAGAATTTCTTCTTGACCAGATGATTAGTTTTGAAAAATATTGAATGCCCTCCTAAGGGAGATGCCTGCAATTCCCTAAGAATTTTTTGTTTGAGTTTGGAATTCTTACATAGTTATAAGCGATATTTTTACCATAACGAATCATTTTGGCAACTAAATGTATCAGATGCACTACTATCTTGCTGCAACTTTTGATTGAGTGCCCACACTTCTTTGTCATTCTTCCATTCATCCTTTACTTTGTTTATAAATTCTAGTAGGATAATAGAAATGGCATAAAGAAATGCTTTCACATCCTCATCCTTTCTTGAGCGTGCATCTACAACAACATTTTGCTTCCCTTTTTTGTAGATGATTTCAAAGTCATAACCCAACATCTTTGTGACCTATTTTTTCTACTCTTCTGTGGATAATGTTTATTTCAGAAGCTATTTAAGACTATCTTGATCTATTTTTACCTTTAAGCGTCTTCCCATCAGGTAAGGTGACAGTTTCTTAAGTGCATGTAGTATTTCCAACATTTCCTTCTCATATATAACTTTGTGTAAATATTTTCCTTTGATTGGACAACTTTGGAAAGTAATGGGTATTTCTTCTTGCATTAAAACAACAACAATTCCATTTCCTAAGGCATCACATTCCACAATAAATGTTTTTATGAAGTTTGGCGTAACGTAGACTGTTGCTTGGCACATTGCCTCTTTAATATGTTCAAAGGCCTTTGTTGCTTCTAGAGTCCAAGAAAATGCATTTTTCTTTAGTAATGTTGTTAGAGGTGCTGCTATTCTCCTAGTGTTCCTAAAAAACTTGTGATAATACCCTTTCAACCCAAGAAATCCTCACAAATGCTTTATGGATGTGGGGATTTTCCATTCCTTAGTGGCTTTAATTTTGCTCGTGTCTATCTTAACAGCTTTGTGAGATACAATATGACCCAAATATTGCATCTCTTATACTCTAAAGAAACATTTGGAGGCTTTTTCATATAATTGTTTCTCGTCCAATAGTTTGAGCACTCTGTCAACACATTGAATGTGATCCTTCTAAGATATTCTGTAGATTAGTATATCATCCAAAAATAATAACACAAATTTTCTGAGGAATGGTTTGAAAATGGAATTATTCAAACCTTGAAATGTATAAGGTGCATTGGTATGGCCAAAAGGTATGACCAAAAATTCGTAATGACCCTCATGAGCTCTAAATTTTTTTTCTAAAATGTCTTCAGTCTACATTCTGATTTGTTGATATCTTGAATGAAGGTCTAACTTGGTGAAGTAAATTTCTCCATGCAATTCATCCAATAATTAGTGAACGATAGGAGTGGGGAATTTATCTTTAATGGTGAGCTTGTTGAGCTCCGTATAATTTGGACACATGCACCATGATCCATCCTTCTTGTGCACCAATATTATTGAAGCAGAGAAAGAACTTTGACTAGGTTGAATTATACAAACCTCTAGCATTTCTGCAACCATGCATTCAATTTCACACTTTTGGGAATAGGGATATATGTAAGGCCTGATGTTTGGAAGAACACTTCTTAGAACCAAATGAATAACATGACCAAGATCATGAATAGGTGGTTGGCCTTTGGGAGTCTCAAATACCCTAGAATGATTGTCCTATACTTTTTGGAAATCTTGAGAAATAGATAATTCCAATGTGGGAACCTCTAGCGAACACAATTGTCCAATTATGCCTTGTTGTTCTTTCTTTAGAAAACTTGTCATGTTGTTAGAGCTTATTATCTTTCCCAGTTTCACTGTGACACTATTTAATTCAACTTACTTTCCTTCTAAAACAAATTTCAAAAAAAAATCTTGAAAATTAAAATTTATTGTACCCAAAGATTGTAGCCATTGGATTCCTAGTACAACATCAATACCACAGATTGGAATGGAAAACATTGGACTATTTAACACATATTATCCCATGGATAACTTGATATTAACACACTTTCCATAGAAATTTATGGTTTCTCTAATTGAAATCATTAATTGACACTGTCGTGGTGGATATAGGAAGCAATTCAATTCCTTGGCTATCTTACAATGAATAATATTATGGGTACTGCGTGAATCAATCAACACTATTACCTTTTTCTTCTTGATATATCCTTCTATCTTAATAGTTTGAGGAGTGGTAATTCTAGCTAATGCATTACAAGATATTGTTAGATTCATTTCTTCTTTCTCTAGGGTTTGTTCCTAGTGTGTATCCTCTTCTTTTGCCACTTCTTGTTCCTTTTTTTCCTCCTCTTTAAAATCTATCTAAAATAATGTCTTCTTAGCACACTTATGACCTTTAGTTTATTTTCTATCAGAACTGTAACAAAAACCTTTTGCTATTTTTTCTTTCAATTTTTTTTCTATCAACCTTGTAGGTTGTGGAAGGCTAGGGGCAACAACACTTCCATCTTTATAGTTGTGTGTGGTAGGCTTACTTGTTGCAATAATTTTTCTTTCAATATTTCTTTCCAACCTAAATGCCTTCTCTAATGAATCAGGTTTCCCAAGGCGAACCTCATGTTGGATGTTATCTTTCAAAGTCCCTATGAACACATAAATCCTATAATCCTCTAGAATATATTTTACCCTTATATTGAATTTTTGGATGTCCTCAATGTGCTCCACCATTGAACCCTTTTGTTTGAGATTTATCAATTGGATAAAAAAGGTGTTTCTTTTTGTATCCTTATAATGTGCTATCATTTCTTCCATAAAAAATTCCCAAGTGACAATTTGTTTACAATAGAAATTCCATCGATACCATACAAACTGAATGGGTTCCAAATATAAAGTTGCAATGCATACCATTTGTGTGGTTTGCACATTATGGAGATCGAAATATTGCTCCATATGTAGTATCCATGTTATGGGATCCTTGCCATCAAACTTCATCATAATGATCTTTGGAACATGGTGGGTATTCAATCCATTGTTAGAGTCTATGAAATCATGAATAAAATTTCTTTTGCTCTCATCATGAGTTTTTTTTACTACCTTTTCACCATTAGTAAGCATTTCTTGTAGGAAATTTTTCAAATCCATTTTCAAATATTCCATGTTTCCTTCAAGTTTTACTTTTATACCATCCATCTTAACATCCATTCCATTCTTTAAACCATCCATCTTAGCTTCAATTACCTTTTGTGAGAGTGAAATCTGTTGCACTTGGTCTTGGAATTTTGATATGTTGCATTTCTTCCTCTTCTTCATGTGTCATATTAGAGATTTCAACTTTCTTACTAGGTGTTTCCATTTCGTTTCTTTGGGTCATTAATAAATAATAATTATTCTTCATAATTCCATTTGAATCACTTCAAGCTATTTTCTCAAATAAGGTTTATGCAAATTAAAAAGCAAAGCTACACACCTTTTTTTTCTCTTTTGTATGATCTCGATCTTGAAATTCCTATAACTCTATAATTTCGGATCTCCATGTTCTACAATTTTAGCCTATGATAGCCCTCTGAGCCTTCTTTCCAACCCCACAAGTCTGGTCACAATTGGATTCCCGAAGAAAGTTATTCTGAATCTCACACGATGACCTAACTATTGACTAGTTTAGTAGTGTGAACTTGTACATCATGCCACGTGTCATTGTTTCGACCTTAGGTTTGGAAAACGATGCCCAAAAAACTACAATACATCTGCCTTCTATCACATTTTATGAAAGTTGAATCAAATACACAAAGATAATGTTATTATGATTTTCCCAAGGTGACATGTTTGAGATCCGATTCAGGAGCCTGTTTGAAGTGCAGAATCATAGAATCCAAAGCTCTGATACCAATTACTATTCAACCATATCATAAAATAGAAGAAAGAGATAGATCACCAACTTAAAGCTTATCCTCTTTGAGGGGGAAACCTCCTTTAAATTACACAAATGAAAAATTCTTGGTTGATACAAATGACAAGGCCTCCTTTCTATATATATGAGTCTAAGGGGTCATAATATAATCATAGTTGCCATAACAATAATAATGTAAGGGCACAAAAATAAAAATAGTGGGCTTCTATGGGGCACAATAGTAACAATATGGGGAAGAATGGGCATAACAATAACAAAAAGGGGTACAAAGACAATAATAATAAGGTAATACACTAGTATTATAGCAACCTAACAATGTCTTTCCTCATTTCCTGCGAAATGTGATTTGTTTCAGATAAAATTCGCTAATCATCTCATTTATGTTTATCTTATTGATTATTGTTTGTCATGTTTAGGTTCATGATAGATGAAGACAATTGTACTTAGAAGTGGCACATTAGTTCAAACGGGCAGATAGACATCTAGAGAATTAGATGGAATAAATAAAGCTGATGAAGACATCAAATCACTTTCAGAAAATTCTACCAAAATATTGTTTTCCTTTAAGCATTATTGAAGGGATTTGTTTTAATGCCCTCAACGCTATACACAATAGACAGAGTTGTTTTCTACTATTTAAGCTTACTCATTGTATGAAATGAGGGGCTGGAATTGAAAAGAGGAAGTCTAGGAGGCTTGCACTATTGTACCCCTTAGTCTTTTTAATAGAATGATAGGTATAGAATCAAGGGAGAGAAGCTTGTGATATTGTAATTATGGATTATATCGGTTGTTGGAGAAGCTCTTGTTTATCATGCACTATTGCTGAAAGGAGGAGACATTTTCAGCAAGCAAAGATCAATTAGAGACTCTGAAGGATTGTACACTATAGCCATTCTGTGAGACTCTATAATTTGATTTCATTTATTAATAAATGATTATTTCAATTAATTATGTTTAACACTATTGTTTATAGGATTTAACTGAAATAAATTCTTATTTCAATATTTCAAATTATATTTTGAAAGCATGAGTTAATAATTGGATTCATGCACTATTATTGAATCTTGACTCTTAATTCATTTAAAAGTTTTCTCAAACTATTCTACCAGCTTAATTTTAGATATAATATGAGAGCTCAAATTTTCATAGGAATATATATTTATAATCTTAGATCGGCAAGCTATCTTTTGATTTAGAATAATAATTAATTTCTTGCATACATGATGTCTTATTTGAACTAATTCACTAATTCATCATGAACCTTTGTAGTTATTTGCATGTGATAAATAAGGAACTGGATATATTTTCAATATGCACTTATGTAATTATTTACCAAGTGTTTAATTGTTAGCATTTATTCTAATGCGGAATAGAATCTTTTGAGTTATCTCAATTATCTAATTCCCCCATCTTAATTCTAATTCTTTAAAGCTTCTTTTCCCATTAAGTTAAGTTGGCTCTCGATTGAGAAAAGGGTTACTCTTTCCTTCAATCGAGATAGGTTACACTAATTGCATATAGACTTAGTCCTACATGTGTTATCATAGATCCTACATTTTATAATTAGTTTGAATTTAGATTAATTATACACTCCTAGAACTCCTATTTTGAGGCAAAACTTTAGATTGGTTTGGTTGTTCCACAAAAACAACTTAATGATCATTATTTTTGCCTAATCAGCTTGAAGAATTGATTTGATGGCCCTAGCTATTAGCAATCAAAGACATATTTAAAGTTGATAACGGTTGGGAGAAGGTAACTAGACCTAATTGAACCAGTTCGAGCCACTATCCCAAATGGAAAAGTACTTGTTTTAAAGTCCAAACCGGGTGGTTATCCCCAATGTTGTGGTACCGATTTTCAAGGCCTCAACAATTTTGGCGCTAGAAGGAGGGCCCTTAATTAGTTATTTGTTTGAATTTTGTTATATCATGTTTAACTACTCATTTCTCCCATATGCATTCCTACACTTGGTCACGCATTCAATTCACCTAAGCCCACACGAGGCATGCCCAAGAAGTAGATCAAGTCCTTGTCACGGTTAAAGTTTGATGGTGAGAGTAAGATTTCTACATTAAATCATATTGCTTGTTTTATTAATAGATGTAAATATTTTAATATAATCGTTGAAAATGAGATCTACAAGTTTTTCACTCTCACATTGAGAGGATGAATCTGCAAAATCTTCTTGATGCTTCCTAGGAAGTCGATTCATTTGTGGAAACATTTTTTCCAGGTATTTCTCAATGCACATCAAATTACAATTACAATATTTTTTGTTTATAATTAGATAATCTTTACATGTATGATAATGAATCTTTAGATGACTTTTATAAAATATTTTGGTCATTTTTTATAGATTTCATTTAGATGATTTTCCTTCAACTAAAGATTTAATTGAATGTTTCATTTCTCTTGTTTCTTCCCATACGCAAAATAATGAATCAATTAATGAAGAACAAGACACATCTAATTCATTAACAGGTCTTGAATCACTAAAAGATTCGATGGAACCCGAACCTGAAACTATAATTGAATAACAAAGTTCTTCTTTAGAAAAATTCAATTCTTATTTTCTTTTTGAAAATGCAATTGAAACAAATTTTAATAATGCATATGATCAATTAGCGGGTGCAGTAAAATCCAATGTACAAGACATGAGAAATGAACACATCACTTTATCTTCTTTGAAGGCAACTTTAGAAAATCTAGAACATGTAACTACAACTGAAAGAATTTCCTTAAACATAGATTATAATGCAAAAAGTTCTATAAATGATTCATTCCAGTTGTCATTATATTCTAGAATGCATTATTTTCTTTATCTTGATGTCTTTTCAAATCAGGGTATAGTTAACGATTATCACTCTAATATTTCAATTAATAATTTTCCTAGTTCTTGTTCTAAAAAGTCTACTACAAGTCATTTGAGTGATAATCCTTTAATTGCAAAATCTTATTATTTTCTATTTTCTGATTCTATTATTTCAGATCAGTCATTTTATTTTCATAAGAAGAAGGTAATTTATGATGATTATCATAATGATAATGACAAAGAATCACATCTTGTACAAATTGGACCAATTTTGAAAATTTATTTATTTCGTGAAGATCCACATGCTTTAATTTTGTCTCCTGAACACAAACTTAGTTTTGAGAATTTTGAAGAATTAATTTTGCAAGTTTTTGATGTATTTCATTTTGATTCTCTTTTAGAAATTTTTTTTTTAATTTCTCATGGAACATCCTTTTAGTGTAAATTCATTGACTGAAATCCACAATACGTTCTAGAATTGCCATGTAAAATTATTTTGTAATTTTAGCTTTCATAACAATTTAATTGTTTTTCCATGCTTTTATTTTATTTTATTTTATTTTTGCAGGCATGTTAAATCTCTCAATATTGAATATCATCGATATTTATTAAGTGAAAATCATGAATCAGTTTCCTATAATCCTAAATATCAAAAACTATTTCGTTTCCAATTTAATTCGACATTCAGAAATTCATTCCAATTATTTCATCATTAGTCAAATTTAAATCTTGAGAGTGTTCTTCCTTCCCAATATGCTTTGCCATCATCTCATTTAGAAAGCTTTCATTCTCTAACAAATATTCATCCATTCTTTGATGATCTCATTGATATTTGTTAAGAGCATGCTTTCCAAAAAGGATGGTTTACTAATAGGTTAATTGTAAAAAAACTTGTTTTTGTACATAATTTTACATTAGATGTAAATAATAAATTTTTGTTTCATTTTGATTGCTTTCATTATTTGGTTACTAACGTTTGACTTGTAGATACAGGTAGGTAATAAACAAAGAGAATGGTTACATTGGGAGTGTGATTATACATTGTTGGGTCCCTATAATACTAGTGATTACCCCATTACTACTGTAGTTATACCCCTTATTAATATTGTTGTGCCCCTATTGCCCCCATATTGTTATTACTGTGCCCCATAGAATCCCTCTATTGTTATTTTTGTGGCTTTATATTATTATGTTAGGTCAGCTGGGTTATATTGTGACTCCTTAGACTCCTATATTTAGAAAGGAGGTTTTGTCATTTTTATCATCCAAGAATTGTTCATTTGTGTAATGTAAAG